>CM042846.1:92006727-92031727 GCA_023653725.1 Bungarus multicinctus | reverse complement strand
GTCAAAGAAAGCCTTTTAAAATTAACAGATAACAAATAATCAGAGTTGGAAGGGATCTTGTAGGTCATCTAGTCCAACCCCCCCGCCCAAGCGGGAGACCCTACACCATTTCTGACAAATGGCAGTCCAATTGGCTTAATCCTAGCAAAGAGGGCTTTTAGCTCCTACCCAGATACAAACTGTCTTACTAAGTACTGTAATCATCTCAAATATTGTCCAGACACTTCCTTCAAGATCATGAGATCTAGAAACTTTTCCCCCTTTTTTTTAAAAAAAAAAAACAATAAAATTTAAGAGACCACCCTCATGGCTTGCAGTCAGTTCCTCCTTCTAACTGTGGAGCTAAAGTTTGAGTTAAGTGCGTTCTTCCTGCAAGGTTTTGGAGTTGTTCTCTTTCAATCCACTGGTGCTGTTCTTGGCATGGGTGATCCAGTTGATTCTGGCTTGATTCATTGCTTGGAAACCTCTTTTCCTGGGTGCTTCACAAGAACAGCTTCCGGGTCAAAGTGTCCGTGCTTTGTGGCTGTTTTTAAAAGTTGTATGATTTCAAGAGTTGCAGAGTGCGCGCTGTCCTCACCTCAAGACAATGCTGGATCACTCGAGTCCCTTTTGAAAGTAGGATGTTTGGAAACAACTTTTGCCCCCCACCCCAAAAAAGGAAGGAATGACCTGTTCGGAAATTGGCCTGTTTTGGGGATGAAAATATTTTGCACATTCCCCTGTTCTTGGCTGTTTTGTTGTATGGGTATCGAACTAAATGGGAGGCTGTAGCATCTCTTGTCGTTTTGAGAAAGCAGCGATTGTGTAAGAAACAATTCTGTGCAGAGCAGAGGGCCTAAAATAATGGATAAATACTTTTTTTTTAATGTTGTAATTTGGGGAAAGATATTGGGCAGGCTGAAACCAGCTAAATTTGAGCAATGCAAAAGAAGCAAAGTTCTATTTATTGCCATGAAATTGCAGAACAACGCGCTTCCTCTTTATAAAATGAAAGCTTCCATTCTTTCTGTAATACCTGGAAAGAGACCTTGACATTTCTTGGCAACTTGATTGCTTAGGGATTTAGTGTTTCTGGTTCTTTTGCTCTGTTGGGGAGTTGAATGTAAACTACACAGTCATCTCTGGTGTTTTCAAATTGGATGCTCTGCTTTTCGGGGTAGACAGCTTCACCATGGGTGTGATGGTCCCAGAAGGTCGCTAAAGAAAGGCAAATCAGCTTCTTGAGTTGGCTTGCCAAGATTTGGACTTTCTCCTGAAAGTTTAAAAAAAAAATGGGAAAGATAATAACACCCCATATTGAACAGTGAGGGTCTCAAATTACAATGCAATGTGGTCGTCTTTAGCTGCTGAACTAAAATTGGTGCTGAATTTGAGTAGGAACAGAACAGAATCCGACACAAAAGGGTTTGAATTATTTCAGGGTATCTCCTGGAGGTTTGCGCCTCATGTGAAAACCATTTTGTAGAGACAGCCAGGGTGTTGGAAGGAAAGAAACTTTTTTTCTGATTCACTGCTTTCTCCTTTTTCCCATCCTGTAGATCAGGATTATCCAACCTGAGCAACTTTTAAGATTTGTGGATTACAGTTCCTAGAATTCCCCAGGCAGCTGGGAGTTGAAGTCCACAAATCTCAAGAGTAGCCAAGATTGGACACCCCTGTTGTAGGTGGTAAGAATGTGGAAACCTAGTTCCTTCCCTTCCCAAAACCAGGCAAGAGCAGCTTTCACTAGCCTCAGGAGCAGGTGGAGACTCCAGAACAATTAATTCAGAAGGTTGTGGCCCACCAGAATTCAATCATGGCCACAGCTTTATTTCCAGAGAGTTCAGTTTGGCTGGTGGAAAAAATCTTTCAGGGCAAATCCATTCCCACATGTGCCTTCCACCCAAGCCCATTACCTTGTGGCATAGGAGCAACTGGTGTTGTGAATAAGCACATGTCCCATTATGTGCAAGACCCAGAAGGAAACTCCGGGCTTGAATCCCCTCTGAAGAGAGAGGAAATAGAAGAGGCAGACGGCTTCCTCATTTCATAGATTAAGAATGTCTTTTCAAAGGCGCAACTCCAAAGTTTTATGAAATAGATAATACAGTGTTCTGTGATTCTTTTTGTTTTTAATGGCAATGGGTCCTTCTCATCCTGCGTCCCCTTTGCAAAAACATTCTTGGGGGTGAAAAAAACCAGCTGAAAGCAAATGTCCAGAGCACGTGGAAGGTTTTCAGAGAATGATCTCAGAATTAGTCATTTACAAACATACCAGCATTTTTAATAGCCTTATAGTGTGAAAAACTTTTGAATATAAAAAAAATAAAAATAAAAGCTTGTGTGTAACCTTAGCTGGAAGACATAATGTATAGAAATGAACAAAAAAAATATTGCAATGCCTGTGTGTTTTTTTGGGGGGGTTAGGGTGGGATGGGGGGGGTGTTCTCAACTGTTGCAAAGGAAGACATGTTATTTTCCTACACAGTATCTGGTTATTGAAATCAAACCCTGGGAAATAAGGGAAAAAAATCCACCATCCCAAATCTATTCTTGATCATGTTTCGGCGCAGCTTCTAATAGGTCCAGAGTGTGAAATTTGCACGCAGCAGAATGACTAAATGTAGAATTATGGCTCTTTGTTGGCATCCCTGCTACTTTGGATGCCAGAAATTCTGTGAAATCTGTACAGCAAGGAGATGGTTTCTTTTCCATGCTCCATTCCTGCACAAACTATCTGGGGTATAAAACCCAGAGGTTTTCCAGAAGCATGGACTTTGGAGTTCCAGAGTTCTTGCAAGTGGGTTTTATTTCCGACTGACAAATTGAATGGAAGTCCATCTATCTGGAGGACTTTCAGGGTGGAGCAGGTTGACTATTAGAAGGATGAAGGTCAAAAGACAACAGCATCCCAGGAGAATATCTAGGTCAAAGGTCTTCAAACTTGGCAAGTTTAAGACTTCTGGGCTTCAACTCCCAGAATTCCTGAGCTAACATGACTGGAGGAGGAATTCTGGGAGTTGGAAATCCACAAGTCTTAAAGCCGTCAAGTTTGAAGGCCCCTAATCTAGGTGGTTTTCTCCATCTCCAGGAGTCATTTTGACCATCTGGTTAAAGATGAGAGCCGATTCCAGTGGCATCTGAAGTGGGTTTAGGAGGAACAGTGAGGAAAATGAAAAATGGACTTCTCTTTTCTTAACACCAGCATTTCCTGTCCTCTTACACCCAATTCACACTTAGCCATCAGTAGAAATTGCTTCTTTCCATTAACTTCCCTACCTCTTTGATAGAAAATCAGGAACACTGAAGATGCAGTTGTTCTGTGACATGTTCACATGTTTCTTTTTCTGGCAAGATGAGAGAGAGATACCGAGTCAGAAGGGCGCTGGGTAGTTGGTGCCAATCTGCTTCTTGAAAATGAATCGTTCATGTGGTTGACGGTCTCCTAAAAATTACAATTTAATGACTTTTAATGTTCCGTGTCCATCAGTCACCTGGCAGTCAGAACCTGACTGCTTTCAGAGGAAAAATTAGCTATATAATTGTGTGCGAGAATCATGATGGTTATTTTTACTGTTCTTAATTAGGAATGCTCACATTGCAATAGCCGTTACTTATTTCCGGGGCTGCCCTGTTAATTGACTTCATCAGTCACACATTCTGACACAATGGCACAACTCCTTGAGTCTCGGTAGTTCAGAACATGAGGAATGGATGCCGAGATTTTTAAGCAGATGTGTCCCAACTTTGGCGACATTTAAGACCTGTGGACTTCCAACTCCCAGAATTCCCCAGCCAGTTGGCTGGGGAATTCTGGGAGTTGGAAGTCCACGGGTCCTAAAAACACCAAAATCTTGGTAGTTCACAAAATGAGGAAATGATGCTGAGACTTTAAAGCAGGCATGTCCAACCTTGGCAACTTTTTAAGACCTGTGGACTTCAACTCCCAGAATTCCCCAGCCAGCCATGCTGGCTGGGGAATTCTGGGAGTTGAAGTCCTTAGATTTTTAAAGTCTTTAAAGTTGACCTCCATTTTAAACCTTGTTTTCCTCTATTCTGAGCCCTGCTTAATTATGATGGGGATGGCTTTTCCGGTGCTCTTTTTATCAGGTAAATACTGATGTTGAGGTCTGCCAATGAGATCTAGAACCTTGACACATTTTTATGACAAACAACTTCCCCTCCCCCCTATAAATAAAATGAAATGTACCTGTTTTTGCTCAAGTCCTGTGAAAAAACTGTCTTTTTTAATAATCCTTTCGTTTCTGAGTGGTGAAATTCTTGAAAAACATCCTAAGGTGATTTTTTTTTTCTTGGCCTCCAACCACCACAACAAAACCAAGTCAAATAAAAGGCTTCACTGTTTTATATGAGACTCTGTGTGGCGGTGGGTTTTTCTCATTGGTGATGTGGGTTGTCGGATGGGAGGCACAATAATTGTGTAATTCGTTTATCAAACATTTGCCTGTTTAAAACTACATACAGGTAGTCCTCAACCTATGGCCATAATGGAGTCTCCTCTTTAAGGGTCATAAGTCATGAGAGTTGTAAAGATTGCTGCAGGACCGACACAATTTTACACGCTTTTTTTGTGTGTGTGTGGAGATTGTTAACCAAACCAATTGTTTTCTACGGGAATTTTTGCTGAGAACCAGCATTTACTGATAAAAGGGAATATTTGTAACTCAGGGTTGAAATGAGGGGTCCTTGGGGCCCTCTGAGCTTGGTTGTTCTCTTGCAGACGTTTCACGACCCAACTAGGTAACATCATCAGGGCATTCTGGAAAGAATGCAGAAAAGAGCAACAAAGATGATTAGGGAGCTGGCAGCTAAAACAGAAGGACAGTTGCAGGAAATGGGTATGTCTAGTTTAATAGAATTCTTTATTGGCCAAGTCTGATTGGACACACAAGGAATTTGTGTTGGTGCAAATGCTCTCAGTGTGTATAAAAGAAAGATACATTCGTCAAGAGCCAAGAATCATAAGGTACAATGCTTAATAGCAATAGCACTTAGACTTATATACCGCTTTATAGTGCTTTACGGACCTCTCTAAGTGGTTTACTGAAGCAGCCTATTGCCCCCAACAATTTGGGTCCTCATTTTACCTACCTCGGAAGAATGGAAGGCTGAGTCAACCTTGAGCCTAGTGGGATTCGAACTGCCAAATCGTAGGCAGTTGGGTGCAGTAGAAGTAGCTTGCAGTACTGCACTCTTAAGCACTGCGCCACCGAGGCTCCTAATAATAGCCATAGGCTACAATAAGCAATCAAATCATAGTAGGAAACAGTCAATGAAGAAGTAGGAAAAAGTTAATGAGAAGAACTAGGGGAGACATGATAGCAGCCTTCCAATATTTGAGGGGCTGCCATAAGGAAGAGGAGGCCAAATCTGTTTCCCAAAGCACCTGAGGGCAGGACAAGAAGCAATGGATGGAAACTAGTCAAGGAAAGAAACAACCTGGAATGAAGGAGAAATTTCCTGACAGAACAATCAGTGGAACAACTTGCCTTCAGAAGTTGTAAATGCTCCAACGCTGGAAGTTTTTAAGAAGAAATTGGATAAACATTTGTCTGAAATGGTGTGTAGTAGGATATCCTGCCTAAGCAGGGGTTGGACTAGAGGACCTCCAAGGTCCCTTCTAACTCTTCTGTTGTCTGGAAACAGCATCATAGCACAGAGGGGGGCAAAAACCCCTGAGCATAACACCACACTGAACCGTGAAATGCAGGTCAGTGTGGCAGTTGAACTGCATGTGAACTTGGCTGTGGGCTTAACCAGATGCACGGGGATTAAATTGGTAAGAGGAAGTGAGAAAGAGGGCTGGTTGCAGCTTGTTGCACCGCACAGCATCAGCATCATGTTCTGATGAAGCACGCACCTGAAATGACAGCTTTTGAGACGAACCGGCTGCTTTTAGTGGTAAATATGATGAGTAATTTTTAAGGCGGGCGTGGGTGGCTTGCAAGGAGACGCTTAGAAAAGTAGTAGAGCAATTACTCAGCCCCTGCTCATTTGGGAAGTCCTGCTACTACCTCCCCAAAACGTGGTATAATTAAGCTGGGTTATTTAGCTAACTATCGAGGTGTTGGGTGAGACCCAGATTTTGAAAAAGAAAAAAAATGTTTTTTAATTCATTTTTGGAAACCTCCAAATTAAAATGAAACCAATCCCTTTTTCCCCCTTTCGTTAGAATCCTTTTAATGTTCAGTCAACACAAGTTGGATGCATATCTAATGATCTTCCTCCTTATTTTCCACACAACAGCTACCCTGTGAGGTGGGCTGGGCTGAGAGGGAGTGGTCCAAAGTTACACAAGTTGTCAGGAAAAGTAGGCCTAAAACTCATAAGCTGATGGTTTCTAATCCAGGATCTTTGCCACTGTCTTTGTGATTAATTCAATTTAAACTAGAAGTGTCCAAGCTTGGCAATTTTAAGACTTGTGGACTTCAACTCCCAGAATTACCCAGCGAACGAGTAGTTAGGCAGATGGATGGATAATTGGATAGACAGATGGATAGATAGGATGCAGTGGCTCAGTGGCTAAAACGCTGAGCTTGCCAATCAGAAAGGTTGGCGGTTCGAATCCCTAGCACCGCGTAACGGAGTGAGCTCCCGTTACTTGTCCCAGCTTCGGCCAACATAGCAGTCCAAAAGCATGTAAAAAATGCAAGTAGAAAAATAGGGACTATTTTGATGGGAAGGTAATAGTGTTCTAGGCGCCTTCAGCGCCTTCTTCGGACAGCGCTGGCTCTTCGGCTTTGGAACGGAGACGAGCACCGCCCCCTAGAGCCAGAAACGATTAACATGCATGTCTACACACACACATACAGATAGGATGGATGATAGACAGACAAATGGATAGACTAGATAGATAGGATACAGATAGATGGATAGACAAGATAGGAGGGAAGGAAGGAAGGATACAGATAGATAGGATGGATAGTCCTATCTACTCTCTAATAAACTTTGCTGTCAACAATTTGGTTTCAGAAAAAAACTATCCTGTAATCTGCAACTCTTACACTGCAGAAACATGGACTACACAACTCGAGCAGGGCTAAGCAATAGACACAATCTACATAGACTTCTGTAAAGCCTTTGATTCAGTGGTACACAACAAACTACTCCTAAAATTAAAATCTTATGGTATCTCTGGACTCCTGCATAACTGGATAGAAGCACTCCTGTCAAACAGACAACAAATGTTCAAAATTGGGAGCATCCTATCAAATTCTATACATGTCAATACTGGGGTCCCCCAAGGCAGTGTTTTAGGACCAACTCTCTTCATACTCTACATAAATGACCTCTGTGATCATATTAAGAGCAACTGCGTTCTTTTCGCTGATGATGTAAGGCTATTCAACACCACAGACAATACTGCTACCCTTCAAAAAGACCTTGACTATATATCAGAATGGTCAAACAAATGGCAACTTCAAATCTCAACGAATAAATACTGTCTTACATACTGGCAAAAAAAAAAATCAGAAAATAAAATACAAGCTGAATAGTCAAGACCTTGCTGATGATCCAAATTCTGTCAAGGACCTTGGAGTACTCATCTCTAATGATCTAAGTGCTAGAAAATGGAGCTAGGGAGGGCAGCCCTACTTAAGCTCCATTTTCACTGGCAGAGGGTTGGAGGCCGTTGCAGCTGAAAACAGAGCTTGGCTCTCCCATTCTCCATTTTTGTTGTCCACTGTTTCCAAGGTGGCCCCGTGGGTGAGATTTAAGCACCCTGTGGACCAAATCTGGCCTTAGTTTGACACCCCTGGTCTAACCCATGTGCCACCTTCAAGGTGCCATCCTCCTTCAAGGTTGTAAATAATAAAAGGATTAAACCATATTTTGGACAGAATAGTTGCCAAGATGTCGTGGACACTGAAGACCACTCCAGCTGCCCCCATTAAATTATTGAAATTTAACTTACATTTTTGTTAATTCAGTTAATGTAAACAAACTCTCCCACTGCCGTCATTGCATTTAAATGACATTAAATTACATGTATTTAACATAATTTTCTTTCCATTATATATTATGGAAGTAAGAGAAAGCAGATTGAACCCAGATGGACTCATATTTAAAGTAGGCCCGTCATGCCGTAAAACCTGTAGCCTCCTGAATGGATTAAAGGGTTGGGGAGCATCTGAGGTAACCCAGATGTTCTTGAATTCCTGTTTTTCGCCTGCCAATAGTGTGGAATGCTTGGAAACGGAAGCATAAAATCAAAATCACATGAAGCATTAGCACCGCTTTATAAAACCTTAGTAAAGCCACACCTGGAATGCTGCATGCAGTTTTGGTCACCATATTATAAAACAGATGTTGTTTAAACTTTGGAAAAAGTGCAGAGAAGAGCAACTAAGATGATTAAAGGCCTGGAGACTAAAAGATATGAAGAAAGATTGCAGGAATTGGGTTTGAAAAGAAGGACTAGGCGGTGACATGATAACAATATTCCAGTATTTGAGAGGCTGCCCCAAAGAAGAGGAAGTCAAGCTATTCTCCAAAGCACCAGAAGGCAGGACAAGAAAGTACGGATGGAAACTCATCAAGGAGAGAAGCAACTTGGAACTAAGGAAAAACTTCCTAACAGTGAGGACAATTAACCAGTGGAACAGCTTTGCCTCCAGAAATCATGGATGCTCCATCACTGGAGGTTTTTAAAGGAGAGACTGGACAGGTCTGAAATGGTGTAGGACTGGTGGCGAACCTTTTTGGGCTCCTGTGCCAAAAAAATTTTTTTTTCCAAAATGTTTTTTTTATTTTTTTATTTTTACACATCTCTACGTGAGCAACGTGATTCCAGATTATAACACTTGTATGTAATCATACTTTCATTTTCACCAATCTTATATAATATCATCACATATCATTATTCATTTCACTCATCTTTAAGTAATTTTCCATTTCATATTTCAATCCATTAATTCAATATCAATATTTCATCCAAATATAAATTCCCCGTTCTTTATCCCCTATTATTTCCTTTTTCAGCTTACCACCTATTTTATTTAACATTACGCATCGTTATTATCCTTAGTTTTCCCTAAGCCAATTAATTATATGATATACAGTCTATAAAGAGGGTAAAAATAAGAACCAATATATTTAGGATCCACATGGTACATCCCATCAATCTATCTAATTTGATAATTAATTCCCCAACTTTAAACATATAAACATTAAATAATTAACTGCACATTTTAAAACATATATATTTTAAAATATCCCCCCCTAAAATCACTAGAATGGCTTCTTAATATAACTCATTTCAACTTCACTTTTCTTCTAGTCATTAACAATCATATTTCCCCCTGTGCCAAAAATTGAGCGTGTGCTTCCACGCTTGCATGCCAGCACCCAGAAGGCAATGCGTGCGTCCCCACATCCCCTACGCATGCACACGCAATCATCCACCCACCCACTCTGGCCCCCTTACCTACACTGCACCTCACAACTGATTTTCAGCGAGTTTGAGGCCTTTTTCAGCCTCCCAAAGGCTTGAGGGAGGCTTCTGCAGGCTTCTACAAGCTTTGTAGGCCAAAATCTAGGCCCGTCTCGTCACTTCCTGTTTTTCCGAAAATACCGGAAGTGACAAAACGGGACTAATATTTCGGCCTACAAAGCTTGTAGAAGCCTGCAGAAGCCTTCCTCAAGCCTTTGGGAGGCCGAAAAAGGCCTCAAACCGGCCATAAATCAGCTGTGAGGTGCGCACATGCGCCCTGAGGTAAGTTTGCCTACAGCTTGCATGCCAGCACAAATGACTCTGCGTGCCACGCATGGCACGTGTGCCATAGGTTCGTCACCATGGGTATAGGGTCTCCTGCTGAAGCAGGGGGCTGGACTACAAAACCTCCAAGGTCCCTTCCTGCTCTATTCTGATGCTGAGTTGTAATCCAAGCACAATTTCTGCTTCCTCCATATCTTAGGAATCAGATTGTTTCAATGTTATTGTTCTCATGCATTAATGGAACAGCTGTTTTCTCCCTGCACCAGCTTGAACAGATGTTTGGCTGGATGTGGTGTGCTTAGCTGTTGGAAGACCTTGATTTCCCAGGTGATAAGACACACCTCCAGTGACAGGTGGAAGATTGCTCCCATTTCAAGATGTGCTGTGGCTTGTGGTGCACGTGAGTTGCTGGATTACTTTACTTTTATCCAGCCGAAACAGACTTTATGCTTTGAAAAACGTTGGCTGCGGAACACTGTTACATTTCCTACCAATAGTGTTTTGACATGTGTACAACACCTGCAGATATAATAAACAACATTGCTTACTATAAACCGTACCCTTTCCACAGGAAGCACAACTGTCTGTATTTTATTATTTATCTCTATTCCATAAAAACACAAGTTTTTAATACTTAAGCTACCAGAACATATGGGTTATTTCTGAAGCATAACAATGAATGCAAGAATTAGACCTCCACTGTGATCTCATTCTATTCCCTTTCCGAGGAAGGGAAAAACTTTCTTCTTCTTCTTCTTCTTCTTCTTCTTCTTCTTCTTCTTCTTCTTCTTCTTCTTCTTCTTCTTCTTCTTCTTCTTCTTCTTCTTCTTCTTCTTCTTCTTCTTCTTCTTCTTCTTCTTCTTCTTCTTCTTCTTCTTCTTCTCCTCCTCCTCCTCCTCCTCCTCCTCCTCTCCTCCTCCTCTCCTCCTCCTCTTCCTTTCCTTCTTTCTCTTCTTTCTTCTTCCTCTTCCTCCTCCTCCTTCCTCTTCTTCTTTTTCTTTTCTTCCTCCTCTTCCTCCTTCTTCTTCTTCCTCTACTCTTTCTTTTCTTCCTCTTCTCCCTCCCCTTCTCCCTCCTCTTTTCCTCCCCTTCCCCTCCTCCTCTCTCTTCTTCCTATTCCCCTTCCTTCTTCCTCTTTCTTTTCTTCCTCTTCTCCCTCTTCCTCCTCCTCCTCCTCCTCTTCTTCTTCATCCTCCTTCCTCCTCTTTCTCTTCTTCCTCCTATTCCTCTGGGGTCCCTGTGAACAATAGATGGACACAAATTAGCAGCTCCTGTGAGAAATCTGGGTTGAGATCACCATGGGTTGCTGTGCCAGGGAGCCTATCTTACCACACAACAGAACTGAAGAAAGCTGCCATCTGACAACGGATGGTGTTGATTTCTCTTCCTCCTCCTCCTCCTCCTCCATAATTCCAAAGATCATTTGCCTAGGGCAATGGTGGCTAACCTTTTTGGCCTCCTGTGCCAAAAATTGCACTCGCGCACTCTCCCATGCCAGAAGTCAATGCGCCAGGGGCCCCTCCCCACGCCCTCTGTGCATGCGTGCGCAAACCCCTGTGCACGGCGTCCATCTGTGCATGTGCATGCGATCCCACTGTGTGCCATGTGTCTGCACATCCACGCAAGATCCTCCAGCGCACAGCGTGCATCTCTGTGCTTGAGTGCACGTCTCAGACCCCCTTACCCCTGTGTATGCACGCCAGATACCCGACAATCAGCTGTCAGGCAGCCAGCATGCACATGCGCAGTGGGGCTCTTCCAGGCGACCTCTCGCATGCCAGCAGAAGTGGCTCTGCATGCCACTTCCGGTACGCATGCCATAGGTTCGCCATGACGGGCCTAGGGCATAGTGTAGGATACGAGTGAGGAAGGGTGATCTTACAGAGACAGCAAAACAAACTTTCTACCCTCTTCCCATATGAATGATCGATATCTTCCTGCTTGCAATGCTGATTAAGTGACCCAGCAGGCTTTCCTGGGACTGAATTTTTAATGCCTTTTTCCCCAGGTGCTGCTAGGCACTGACCTCTTGGGCCCTTAGCAGTGTAAGTTCTTCCGTGCAACCCACTTGCAGATAGGAAAACTTCCAAGTGGAAGAGCCAGCTTCCCTAAGGATATGGAGCCGTGCTTCCGATTGAAGAGTAACATTGACTTTTAACCTCGGGTTGTTCTTCCACTGCTGCCAAAATAAACTGGTTCTCAGCGATGCAATCTGCTCCCTTCAATCCATGTTCGAAAGATGTGGGTTTGTTTGTTTTTTTCCTTCGTAACTTAGAAGCCTAAGCTTTTAACAAGTCCTTTATGGCTTGTATTATCTATAGACTGCTCTCTTAAACCATCTATTAAGGGAGGGGGAGACGCCGTACCAGATTTTCTTCCGTTTCCAATTTGTTTTCTGCCGTAGGACCACTTGGATTGAGAAACTTACATCTGCCTAAGCCATCAAAGAAGTCAAACGAAGGTTAAACTTCTCAAGGAGAAGACATGGAAGCAAACAAACAAACTCCCATCACCTTATCAAGTCATTCCTTCCTTTTGCCCCTGGATACAGGGGCCTACAAATTTTGGGAAAGGATCGACTTCCGAAATAAAATGGCTTAATTTTACATATTTTGATTATTAGATGGATTAGAAAGCAGGTGATCGAGTTGCTGGTTGACTATAAAGTTTTCAAGATATTTCACAAGAAATATTTATACCCAGGCAAGTATATTTGCCTACGAGGGAGGGAGGTATCTGATGATCATGAATTCTCGACAGAGTATGGTAGGACAATGAAAGTGGTACCACAGGGAAGTGTATAAATTTATGACTATGAAAAACACTTGGAAAATTTGCTTAGATCCTATAAAGCACTTGATGCAAACACATCACTGAAAATTCACTTCATACATTCACATTTAGAGTAGAGTAGAGTAGAATAGAATAGAATAGAATAGAATAGAATAGAATATTGGAATGAAGAATAGAATTGAATTGAGTAGAGTAGAGTAGAGTAGAGTAGAGTAGAGTAGAGTAGAGTAGAACAGAACAGAATACTTTATTGGCCAGTGTGACTGGATACACAGGGAATTTGTCTTCAGTGCATAAGCTCTCAAGAGTATAAATCAAGAGCATAGTCATCATAAATACATTCACCGTGAATCATAAGATGCAACACTTAGTGATAGTCATAGGATACTAAATAAGCAATAAACCTAAATCATACTAGGAAACTAAATAAAACAATATAAATTATAAAGATACAAGCAACAAGGTTATAGCCATAAGTAGAAAAGGAGCTAAGTAATGGGAAGGATGAGAAGAATAATAGTAATACAGTCTTAGTAAATAGTTTGACAGTGTTGAGGGTATTATTTGTTTAGTAGAGTGATGGCATTCAGGAAAAAACTGTTCTTGTGTCTAGTTGTTCTGGTGTGCTGTGCTCTATAGCGTCGTTTTGAGGGTAGGAGTTGAAACTATTTATATCCAGGATGTGAGAGGTCTGTAAATATTTTCACAGCCCACTTTTTGACATGTACAGTATACAGGTCCTCAATGGAAAGCATGATGGTAGTAATTGTTTTTTCTGCAGTTCTTATTATCCTTTGAAGTCTGTGTCTGTCTTGTTTGGTTGCAAAGCCAAACCAGACAGTTATAGAGGTGCAGATGACAGACTCAGTCATTCCTCTGTAGAACTGAATCAGCAGCTTCTATTTAGATTATTTTCCTTTGAACTGTGGGGCAGTGAGTGATAAGCAAGGGGAGAGATTCCATCAAGATATCGCAGGCATGGAGAAAAGATACCAAGGGAAATTAACTCCATCCATGCTTGCCAGATATTGCTGGAATCACCCCAGGGATGATGAACTACTGCAGTTCACAAGAGAAAAAAGCCAAAAAGCGAAATTTAGATACTGAATAAAGATGGAACTTGTCGTTTAATCTGGTCAGTTAGAGCTGGTCAGTCTTTCATGCAAAAAAAGCATGAAAACGTTACATGAAAAACCAATAATGAATGGAAAGTTGTGTTATTGGTATCAGTAAAAAGATAAATGTATAATGATTAGTGTGGTACCATTCTCACTGCTATATCACATTTTGCAGAGAAGTTATAGGGCATAATCATGCACATTCCCCCTTTATAATTTTAAATTATTTTGATGCCATTTTAATCTGAAGCTGTATCTTGGAAACTGGAGCCAATTCATACTCAGGACTTAATTTTCTTTTATTAGTGACCCAATCCTGGTAAAAGTAAGCATGGTAGCTCCATCACTGGAGGTTTTTAAGACGAGACTGGATAGGCCCTTGTCTGAAATGGTATAGGATCTCCTGCTTGAGCAGGGGGTAGGACTAGAAGACCTCCAAGGTCCCTTCCTGCTCTATTCTGATTCTGAATTGATTCTAAGCTATTTTCATATCCGAGGTTTTCTCCTCGTAGACCAGTGATATCTTAGCTTGGACTTTGAACTGATTTGTCCATTCTCAATTGATTCCAGAGAGACGCATTTTCAGGATCGTGGTGATGTACAGGTAATCCTCAACTTGAATGAATGAATGAATATTTATTTATATATATAACTTACGACCAAGATTGAGCCCAACATTTCTGTCGCTAAGTGAGACCATTGTTAAATGAACTTTGCCTCATTTGATGACCTTTCTTGCCACTGTTGTTGAGTGAATCATTGGCGTTGTTAAGGTAATAACCCAGTTCTTCAGTGAATCTGGCTTCCCCATGGACTGCTTGTTAGAAGGTCGCAAAAGAGGATCACATGACCTCACGACATTGCAACTGTCGCAAGTCCATACCAGTGGCCAAGAGTCCCAATTCTGATCATGTGACCATGAGGATGTTGCAATGGTCACCAATAGGAAAAATCATCCTAGGTCAATTTGTTTCAGTCCGTTGTAACTTTGGTCATTAAATTAATGATTGTAAGTCGAGGAATATTTACCATGTTTCCCCAAAAATAAGACCCTGTCTTATTTTTTTTTTTTCCACCAAAAAAGACATCAGGTCTTATTTTCAGGGGATGTCATCACTGACTAACTGTTCTGATTAACGCTTCTCGAGACCGTAATTAAGCACATGCTTAGTTAAAACAACTCTTCTTTTATTGCAATGCTAGGAACTATTTTCATTCCCAGCCAGTAATGAGCCCCAAAAAGTTCCTCGAGATAAGCACCCACCTTTCTTTCCTTTGAATTGCTGCCAACAACTAGAGTGCCAAATGAATTATAAAAAACCAGCTGAAGTGCAAAGTCCACACAGAGCTTCAAGGATTAATCAGAACAGAATGAGCAACTTTGCTTCCTGCAAAGGTTTCATCACCTTTGCCTGTCCTTTATACCTTATGGGAGGGGCAATCACCTCCCAGCCTTACTCCTGAGTCACCCCTTTTGTTTCAGCTGCTCTTGCCTTCTAGCAGCTCTGCACATACGTGCACTGGGAACAGGCTCCCATTGTTCTTCTGCCTCACTGCTGCAAGACTCCGAAGTCAGCACCCACTCCCAGATGGTCCTGGCCCCATCTCTGCATCAGATGCAGGACCCTCATCCGAGTCTTCTCCAGATTCCCAGACTGGTCCTGTTTCTTCCACACTGTCTGATTCCGCTGCCGTCTGCACCGGCTGCCGGCGAACCTTATCATTTAATCTGACCTCACTTGCGCATGTCGCCCCCAGCCTCCTTTTTGCTGTCAGAGGCCTTCAGGAACTTCTTCTGAAGCCGGCAAGGCTTTCCAGAAGGGCTCTGCAGCCGGTAACTTTATGGATCAACTACAGAGGACTTCAGAAAAGCAGCTGGCCAGTCTGGCCAGCTGCAGAAGAAATGGTCTAGCAAGGCAGGTATCAGGGTGTGAGAGGCCTGGCTACAACTGTCCAAAGGTAAGTAGTAGGGCAGCTCCACCACCACCCATCCCCATCCTAACTTAATTTTTACCCGTCCACTCTGGAGTGGGCGGGATCCTAATTAGGGCTTATTTTGGTGGTAGGGTTTATTTATTTATTTATTTATTTATTTATTTATTTATTTATTTATTTATTTATTTATTTATTTATTCCATTTATATACCGCCCTTCTCCCGAGGGACTCAGGGCGGTGAACAGCTCATCTAAAAACCCCACAAAGAATACAAAAGTTAAAAAATATTAAATTTCAATCGGCTGCTTGATAAAACTAACAACCCCCCCCCTTAAAACCCAATTTAGAATTAATAAAATGGAGACCAAATTAAAACCATCTCAGCCAAGGCCGGCCTGCTCAAAGAGCCAGGTCTTCAACGCGCGCCTGAAGGCCCTCAGGTCCGTGCCGGTACGGAGCTCCGGTGGCAGAGTATTCCAGAGGGCGGGGGCACCCACAGAGAAGGCCCTACTCCTCGGCGCCGCCAGACGGCACATAGCGGCCGACGGCACCCGGAGCAGACCCTCTCTGTGGGAACGCACCGGCCTGTTGGAGAACGCTGGCAGAATGCGGTCCTGAAGGTAACCTGGTCCCATGCCATGGGTCGCCCTAAAGGTCAAAACTAGAACCTTAAAGCGAACCCGGAGAGCCACCGGCAACCAATGCAGCTCGCGCAGGAGAGGCGTCACATGGGCGCTACGTGACGCCCCCATGATCACCCGCGCGGCTGCATTTTGCACCAGCTGGACGCATGTTTAAAAATCATATTGGGCGCATGTTTAAAAATCAAGCTAGGACTTACTTTTGGGTAGGTCATATTTTTAGGGAAACGATATATTTGAGAAATACATCCTTTCAATACAATACAAGATTTCAATTCACTTCAGTGGTTGGAAAATAAAACTAATTAAAATGGGCCAGATGAATATATAGGGCAATATGTGAAGATTGTTAAAAAATAATAATAGATATATTAAATAACAGCTATAAGAAAATGTGATTGTTGTTGTAATGGTAAGAAAAATATTAATTATAATTGTAAGCACAAGATATATGTACCCGGTCGACACACGGTTGAAATGAAATGGAATTATTGTAAAATATAAAAGTAAAAAAAATGAATGAAAAAAAAAAGATTTCAATGCACTACTTGAATTTCTGAACAACCTGCCTGAGGAATTCTGGGAGCTGAAGTCCATCCATCTTAACAAGGGAACAATCCTCATATATAGCCATTCAATGCAAGTGAGTAAGCAAGCAGCAGCTCACAAAAATGCCTCCCTTGGAATAAACTGGATTACAGGTAGTCCTCGGTGTACAACAGTTTGTTTAGTGACTGATCAAAGTTACGACGGTGCTGGGAAAAGTGATCTATGCCCATTTTTCACACTTACAACTGTTGCTGCCTCCCTGTGGTCATGTGACCAAAATTCAGACATTTGGCAACTGACTCATATTTATGACGGTTGCAGTGTCAGGTGATCCCCTTTTGCCACCTTCCGACAATGGGGAAGCCAGATTCATTTTACAACGGTGTCACTAACTTAGCAACTGCAGGGATTCACTTAACAGCCGCGACAAGAAAAGTCTTAAAAATGGGGCAAAACTCACTGAACGAATGTCTCACTTACCAACAGAAAATTTGAGGCACAATGGTGGCCGTAAGTCTAGAACTACCGGTAGTTACAAATGATAGTACAAGATTTCTGTTGATTTTTGCCAGACGGTTGAGTGAGGCCACCTTCTGGCTGTTCTGAACGGTTACACACAATCTCCCCGTCAGAATCCTGACAACAAAATAGAGAGCGGATGGAGAAAAAAGGCGATGAGTTGGTGCCTTCTGGATTCTTTTGATTCTTTTTTGCAAGCCAATGAAAAGTTGGGAAGCAATTCTGCCAAAACCCTGGGTTCCAGTCCTTTCATTTTACAACCTGGGCAGGAAAAAACGAAGGCAGATTAGGCGAAACCTGGCTCAAAAACATGAACTGTGAGAAGGACCTTGGGAGTCCTAGTCAGGGGTGGGCTTCAAAAATTTTAGCAAGCGGCTCTCTGCCCAGTTGCTGGATGGGTGTGGCCATGGTGGGTGTGGCCTAGTCAGTCTCCTGCACCATGATGGGAGGGCCTTTTTGCCCTCCGCGGGTTCCGGAGGTTTTCCTCAAGCCTCCAGAGGGGTGAAAATGGCCGCCCTGGGCTCCGGAGGCACTCTGGAAACAGGCCCCTTTCCGGCCTTCCCAAAATTCTGGGAGGCCCATTTTTTGCCCTTCCCGAGCCTCCATGTGCACTTAACTTGCATCCAAAACGGGCCGTGTGGGGACTCCTGGGAGGGGCAGGGTGGGGTGGGCAGGGCCAGTCAGGAGTGGGATTTGGGGGTTCTCCGAATTGCACAGAATCTTAGCTAGGGGTTCTCCCAAAACCCTGCGAATCCCCAGGAGGCCCACTCCTGGTCCTAGTGGACAATCGTTTAAATACGAGCCAGCCGCAGCAGCCAAAAAAGCTAATACAATCCTTGGCTGTATAAACAGAGGGATAGAATCCATATCACATGAAGTTATTAGTACCACTTTATGAAGCCACACCTAAAATACTACATCCAGTTTTGGTCACCACATTACAAAGAAGATGTTGGGACTTTGGAAAAAAAAGTGCAAAGAAGAGCAACTAAGATGATTAAAGATTTGGACACTAAAACATGTGAAAAACGGTTGCAGGGTTTGGATATGGCTAGTCTAGAGAAAAGAAAGATGAGGGGAGACATGATAGCAGTCTTCCAGTATTTGAGGGCCTGCCCCAAAGAGAAAAGGGGTAAATTTATTTTCCAAAGCACCAGAAGGCAGGACAAGAAACAATGGAAATAATCAAGGAGAGAAGCAACCTGGAATTAAGGAGAAACTTCCTAACAGTGAGGACAATTAACCAGTGGAACAGCTTGCCACCAGAAATTGTGGACTCTCCATCACTGGAGGTTTTTTAGAAGAGACTGGACAGCCACTTGTCTGAAATGGTATAGGGTCTCTGCGGGGGTGGGATTCAAATTTTTTAACAACGGGTTCTGTGGGCATGGCTAAGTGGGTGTGGCCAAGTGACGGTGGGTGTGGCTTCTTTTTTTCAGCAGCACCACCCCCTTGTTTTTTTTTATCTTCTGGGCCTTAGGGAAGCCTTCTGGGGTGGCGGTTTTGCTCCCAGAAGGCATCCCTGGGACCCAGGAAGACAACAAATGGAGTCTGGAAGGGCACGCAACACCCGCCCACCCTGTGTTTTTTTTAATTTATTTATTTATTTTTATTTATTTGATTTGTCAATCACTTACAAGATAATAGGCATAAGTATATACATAGTTATGAATACATGAAATGGGTACATATAAGAAAAATAAAAAGAAACAATAGGACAGGGATGGTAGGCATGTTGGTGCGCTTATGCACATCCCTACAGACCTCTTAGGAAAGGGGTGAGGTCAACAGTGGACAGTCTAAGATGAAAGTTTTTGGGGTTTGGGGAAGAAACCACAGAGTCAGGTAGAGTATTCCAAACATTGACCACTCTGTTGCTGAAGTCGTATTTCCTGCAATCAAGTTTGGTGCGGTTAACCTTGAGTTTGTATCTATTGTGTGCTCTTGTGTTGTTATGGTTGAAGCTGAAGTATTCATTGACAGGTAAGTCATTGCAATGCATGATTTTATACACCATACTTAGTTCAGACCGAAGACGGCGTAATTCAAGGTTTTCTAGGTCTAGAATTTCAAGTCTGTTGGTGTTTTGGGGCCTTCTGGGCCTCAGGGAAGCCTCCTGGGGGGTGTTTTTGTTTCCAGGAAGTTTCCTTGGGGTCCAGGAAGGCAAAAAATGCTGAGGGGGCACAGCTCACCCCCATGCTCCCCTCTGCCCCTTCTTGCCTCCTGAGCCTCAGGGAAGCCCCCTGGGTGAAGCAGTAAGACAGCGAGGGGGATCCCGGCACATCTGATCATCAGAACAGCTGATTGTCGGGAAAAAAGGAATTATCTTACGGAGTGACTGGGTGGAGAAGAATGCAGTCAGCGATGCTGGGCATGTGCACAATGTCGTACATGCACGATAAGGACTGACTGGGCGGGGAGGGGAGGGGAGGGGCGGAAAGAGAGAGGCGGGGCCAGCCAAGGGCAGGATTTGCCGGTTCTCCGAACTGTGAAGAATCATAACAACCGGTTCTATAGAACCAGTCTGAACCGGTAGAATCTCACCTCTGGATCTCCTGCTTGAGCACGGGGCTGGACTAGAAGATCTGGGTGAAACCAGGGTCAATAGCAGTAACTGTGAGAGGGATCTTGGAGTCTTAGTGGACAACCAGCTAAATAGGAGCCAGCAGTGTGCAGCAGCAGCCAAAAAAGCCAATGCAATCCTAAGTTGTATTAACAGAGGGATACAATCAAGATGAAATGAGGTATTAATACCACTCTATAAAGCCTTAGTAAGGCCACACCTAGAGTACTGCATCCAGTTTTGTTCACCACACTATAAAAAAGATGTTGAGATTCTAGAGAGTGCAGAGAAGAGCAACCAGGATGATTAGGGGACTGGAGACTAAGACATATAAAGAACGGTTACAGGAACTGGGCCTGACTAGTCTAGTGAAGAGAAGGACCAGGGGAGACATGATAGTGGTCTTCCAATATTTGAGGGGCTGCCACAGAAATGAAGGGGTCAAGCTATTTTCCAAAGCACCCAAAAGACCAGACAAGGAATAATGGATGGAAACTGAACAAGGAGAGATTTAACCTGGAAATAAAGAGAAACTTTCTGACAGTGAGAACAATCAACCAATGGAACAGCTTTCCCTCTGAAGTTGTGGGAGCGCCATCACTTGAGACTTTCAAGATTGGACTGCTATTTGTCAGAAATGGTGTAGGGTCTCCCTCTTGGGCGGCGGGGTGGGGGGTTGGACTAGATGACCTACAAGGTCCCTTCCAACTCTCTTAATCTGTAATCTGTAAGACTTCCTATTCTTTGGATGTCTTCTCTTACCATCTCAAATCAATCACTGAACCTGGAAATGTTCATACGATATGATGAAAACATCTCTTATCTGTTACCTCCAAGATCCCTTCCAGCTCTATTCTGATGAAAACTGGGTACGTTATTCTAAGAACCAATCAACAGCCCAACCCGGATTACTATCCAGCCAGGAAGTTGGCATAATGAAACAGCCAGCAACAGCAGTGAAGTCAAGCAGCTAAGTCTGAAGCGCAGAACTGCTCCAAAGCTATAAATACAATTTTTTTCACCCATCTCAGAAAGAGCTGCTGATAAATAATAAGGTCGCACTCCATTTGCCTGCTGTCAAATAAATTACACCAGAAGGATTTGGTTTCCTTGCTTAGGTTCTGCAGATAAATAATACCAAAAGCTAGGAGGAGCTGGTATAAAGGAAGCCAACAGAGGGCACCAGCTGCATTCACAAGCTTTGCAAGCCCTAGTAAAAAGGTAGATTTTTTTCCAAAAATGGTGAACCGCTGGAGAGACTGTCATAAATAAGGAACTGCTTGTAAACACACACAAAGGCAGATGCACAGTCTTCCCTCTCTTGTTCTTAAGGAACAATTCCAAGGTTTTTCCCATTCTTTGAGGATTCTTAACAGAATAACAAGAGTTGGAAGGGACCTTGGAGGTCTTCTAGTCTCACTCCCTGCTCAGGCAGGAAACCCTACACCACTTCAGACAAGTGGCTGACCAATCTCTTTTTAAAAACTTCCAGTATTGGAGAATTCACAACTTCTGGAGGCAAGTTGTTTCACTGGTCAGGAAATTTCTTCTTAGTTCCAGGTTGCTTCTCTCCTTGATTAGTTTCCATCCATTATTCCTTGTCTGGCCTTCAGGTGCTTTGGAAAATAGTTTGACCCTGCTGTACCAAGCCGTGCCTTATATATATATAGATAGTCCTCAACTTACAACAGTTCATTGTTACAGGCTAACAAGTTTGTCTGGCCGGGAGATGAATAGTTGTCTGCCACACCTATCCATCTCTGTCCCTTGCCTTTTATTCCCAGAGCTAGGATGGGCCCTTGCTAACAGCGGTGGCTCTTCTGATCCCAAGGACCGGCCTATAGATTTCCACTGCTCTCCTCTCCTCTGCCTCCTGCACATCCGTATGTCAGGCATTGGACCCAGCTGTTCCTCCTCTTCCTCATCAGCCACCTCCAAACCTGGAGGCTATTGACTCTCCATCTGAGAGCCTCTCTCTCTCTCTCTCTCTCTCTCTGACAGCTCCATCCTCTCTTCCCTCTTGGAGGTCCCAGGTTGCCCTGATGCTGACCTGATGCTCCCACACCTCCTCCTCCGATTCGGTTGCTGGAGTGGCTGGCGGCCAACAAGCCACAACAAAAACAGTCACAAGTCACTTTTTTCAGTGACGTTACAACTTTAAACAGTCACTAAGCAAATGGTTGTAACTCAAGGACTACCTCTACTTGGCATTGCAAGGAAGGTAAAGGTAAAGCTTTCCCTTGTACATACGTGCTAGTTTCCGGCTCTAGGGGGCGGTGCTCATCTCCGTTACAAAGCCAAAGAGCCAGCGCTGTCCGAAGACGTCTCTGTGGTCATGTGGTCTGGCATGACCAAACATCTAAGGCACACGGAAACACTGTTACCTTCCCACCAAAGGGGTCCCTATTTTTCTACTTGCATTTTTTACGTGCTTTCGAACTTCTAGGTTGGCAAAAGCTGACACAAGTAACGGGAGCTCACTCCATTACGCGGCGCTAGGGATTCGAACTGCCGAACTGCTGACCTTTCTGATCAACAAGCTCAGCGTCTTAGCCACTGAGCCACCGCGTCCCTTGCAAGAAAAACAATCCTATTTTTGCAAAACAAGGTAAGATTCCTCACCCCTGGCTGCAGCCCTGAAAAGGGACGTCCTCCCTTCCAAAACTCAAAATGGCTGCATCACAGAGCTGGTGTCATAATTTTAATTTTTCTCTTTAGAACGGAAAAGGTTGGTTCTTTCCATGTTCCTCCAGTTCTTTCCACTGTGACCAGCTTCAAAGTTTGCAAGGTTTAACAAGGGGGCAGGTTTTTCCAGACTTCAGAGGTCAAAGTTGCCTCTTTTATGTTTTTTTTTTTTTCCTGAACATTATTGGTAAAAAAAAATATATAGTTTACTCACAGGAATGGGGGAGGGGAGAGGTCAGTGTTTTTTCTTTTAAATGCATCCGATGTGCCGAGTTCTCCAGCTTTCCTTTTTTGAAAATATATTCGTAAAAAAACAAAAACACAATGCAATACTATGGAATGTTCCTGCTTTGGGATATTTTAAGGCTTCGAAAGAATTTGGCCTCCAAAATGCCTACAGTTCTCCCAGTCCTCATGATGGCCTAAATGTGATGCGAAGTAAAAATGGAAATTGCAGAATTTGGTTAAACATTTTGCCAAAAAGGGAATGGCGCTAAGAATGGGGGAAAGAACATTGTCATCCATGCTAAATTCCCAGTGGAAGTCTATTTTCCTTGGAAATAGGGGGCAATTTATTTAACAGGATAACAGAGTTGGAAGGGACCTTCTCACTTCTTCTTACTACCAACCTGCATTCCATGGAGGACCTGTATATACTGCACGAGTCAAAAAGAGGGCTGTGAAAATATTTACAGACCCCTCACATCCCGGACATAAACTGTTTCAACTCCTTCCCTCAAAACGACGCTATAGAGCACTGCACACCAGAACAACTAGACACAAGAACAGTTTTTTTCCCAAAAGCCATCACTCTGCTAAACAAATAATTCTCTCAACACTGTCCAACTATTTACAAAGCCTACACTACTATTACTGTTAATCTTCTCATCACTCCTTATCACCCATTCCCTCCCACTTGTGACTGTATGACTGTAACTTTGTCATTTGTATCCTTACGATTTATATTGAATTGTTTCCTAGTATGATATGATTGTTGATTGTACCCAATGACTATCATTAAGTGTTGTACTTTATGATTCTCGACTCTTGATGAATGTATCTTTTCTTTTATGTACACTGAGTATTTACACCAAGACAAATTTCTTGTGTGTCCAATCACACTTGGCAATAAAGTATTCTTTCTATCTATCTGTCTGTCTGTCTGTCTGTCTGTCTGTCTGTCTGTCTGTCTGTCTGTCTGTCTGTCTGTCTGTCTATCTATCTATCTATCTATCTATCTATCTATCTATCTATCTATCTATCTATCTATCTATCTATCTATCTATCTATCTGTCGATCTATCTATTCCAAACCCCCCTGCCCAAGCAGGAGACTCTATAATATTTATCTTATATATTTCTCTCTCTCTGGTGGCTTGTTTAGGAGTTCCATTTTGAAAATGATTTCCAAGATGGAGAAGGTACCACAAGGTGATCAATGCCACAGAAGTTATATGCTACAGCCTCATCTATATGCAAGTGTCACATTAGGTATTAAGATAATCTCCATCAAAAGGATCAGTGGAAGCGGAGATCGTTGGAAGATAACCTTCTTGGAATCACAGGGCTGGAAGGGATCTTGGAAGTCATCTAGTCCAAACCCCTGATCAAGGCAGAAGACTTTAGACCATCTCAGACAAGTAGTTGTCTAATCTTTTATTTTAAAATCTCCAGTGATGGAGCATACACAACAATTTGATTCTACAGGATTCACCGATGTGTTTTCTTAGCGAACCTTGAGAAAGTTGGCTACTATCTATTTCAGGGATACAGACTTCCCACACTCACATAGAACATCATCAGAGTTGGAAGGGATCTTGAAGGTCTTCTAGTCCAACCCCTGCTCGAGTAAGAGACCCTATACCATGATATCAGACAAATGGCATTCCAATGATGGACCTCCCACAACCTCTGGAAGCAATTCATTCCACCGGTGAATTATTCCCACTGTTAGGAAATGTCTTCTAACTTCTAGGTTGCTTCCCTCCGTGGTTAGTTTCCAACCATTGTTCCTTGTCTTGCCTTTTGATGCTTTGGAGAATAGGTTGTCCCCACTCTTCTTGGTACCAGCCCCTTGTTGGAAGAAAAATCCGGTTATGTTCCAAGCCGGGAGAAAGACATTGGATATAAAATGGAGGCTGATTGAAAGAAAGACGCTGTTAATCAATGAGCAGAACCAACAACATCATGCAGTTCTGGGACAGCTGACAAATAGGGTTGGGATCGGTGGGCTTTTATACATTCTTCGGAGTGGGTTTTGTGTTTGAGATGCTCCAGGGGATTGGGCAATCTAGTGAGCCTTGTGTCTCTTACTATTTCAATGGTGATGGGTTAATTCTATTATGTCCTAAAGGTGATGTCCTGTCCTTCTTAATCCTTAATCCTATCCTTCTTAACTAATTAAAATTAAGAGAGGTTCAACCTACTCTCCAAAGCACCTGAAGGATGGAAACTAATCAAGGAGAGAAGCAACCTAGAA
>CM042846.1:91891727-92001727 GCA_023653725.1 Bungarus multicinctus | reverse complement strand
TAAATGCTCCATTTTATGACCTTTCTTGCCACCACTGTTAAGTCAACCACTGCAGTTATAGTAACACGATTGTTAAGTGAATCTAGTTTCTCCGTTGAGTTTGCTTGTCAGAAGGTCACAAAAGGGAATCACGTGACCCCAGGACACTGCCAACATCATAAATACGAGTCCTAAATTTTGATGAAGTGGCCACAATGGTCGTAAGTGTGAAAAACGGTCATAAATCACTTTTTCCAGTGCTACTGTAACTTCAAACAATCACTAAAAAAACTGTTGTGACTCAAGGAGTCCCTGTATAGATAGTTCTTGAGGTGTAACTGGTCATTAAATTTTATTATTTTATTTATTTATTTATTTAACTTTTATACCGCCCTTCTCCCTAGGGACTCAGGGCGGTGTACAGCCAATCTAAAAACCCCAACAATACAAAAGTTAAGAAAAAGATTAAATTAGATTAGGCCGAATAAAAAGCCCACCCCACCCCCTTAAAACCCCCTAATTAAAATTAATGGAGACACATTAAAACCCTCTCTCAGCCCAGGCCGGCCTGCTCGAAAAGCCAGGTCTTCAGCGCGCGCCTGAAGGACCTCAGGTCCATGACGGTACGCAGTTCCGGTGGCAGAGTATTCCAGAGGGCAGGGGCCGCCACAGAGAAGGCCCTACCCCTTGGGACCGCCAGGCGGCACATGGTAGCCGACGGAACCCGGAGAAGGCCTTCCCTGTGTGCTCGCACTGGTCTGCTGGAGATCACCGGTAGGATGCGGTCCTGTAGGTAACCTGGTCCAATGCCATGGATCGCCCTAAAGGTCAGAACCAGAACCTTAAAGCGAACCCGGAAAGCCACTGGCAGCCAATGCAGCTCGCGCAGGAGAGGCGTCACGTGGGCGCTACGTGACGCCCCCATGATCACCCGCGCGGCCGCATTCTGCACCAGTTGGAGTCTCCGGATGCTCCCCGCAGGGAGCCCCATGTAGAGGGCATTACAATAGTCCAGGCGAGAGGTGACCAGGGCCTGAGTGACCGTGCGCAAGGCGTCCCGATCCAGAAAGGGCCGCAACCGGTAGATCCGACGGATCTGATGAAATGCCCCCCTGGAGACGGCCGCGACATGGTGTTCAAGCGACAGCCGCACATCCAGGAGGACTCCCAGATTGCGAGCCCTCTCTGTGGGGGGCAAAATTTCCCCCCCAATAGCCAGCGACGGAGTCAACTGGCTATATCGGGACGCCGGAAACCACAGCCACTCGGTCTTGGATGGGTTGAGCCGGAGCCTGTTCCCGCCCATCCAATCCCGCACGGCCTCCAGGCACCTGGACATAGCCCCCACAGCATCGTTGGGGTGGTCCGGGGTGGAGATGTATAACTGGGTGTCATCTGCATAGAGATGACACTTCACCCCAAGACCACGGATGATCTCGCCCAGCGGTTTCATATAGATGTTGAACAAAAGAGGGGAGAGAACCGACCCCTGAGGCACCCCACAAACCAGGGGCCTAGAGGTGGACCTCTCCCCTCCCGCCAACACCAATTGCGAACGGTCGGAGAGGAAGGAGGAGAACCATCGAAGGACGGCTCCCCCAATTCCCAACCCCTCCAACCGTCGCAATAGGATACTATGGTCGATAGTATCGAAAGCCGCCGAGAGATCTAATAGGACCAGGACAGAGGAGAACCCTCTGTCACGAGCCCTCCAGAGATCATCGACCAACGCGACCAATGCCGTCTCAGTACTATGCCCAGGCCTGAAGCCCGATTGGAACGGATCGAGGTAAGTTGTTTCCTCCAGGTACTGAGGAAGCTGACGTGCCACCACACTCTCAACAACCTTCGCCACAAAGGGCAGGTTGGAGACTGGACGAAAGTTATTTAAAACAGCTGGATCCAGGGAAGGCTTCTTGAGGAGGGGCCGCACCACCGCCGTCTTCAGGGCGGTAGGAAGCGACCCCTCTCTCAGAGAAGCGTTGATAATCCCCTGGAGCCAGCCTCGTGTCGTCTCCCTGGCGGCCGAAACCAGCCAGGAAGGGCACGGGTCCAATAAACAGGTGGTGGCATTCAGACTCCCCAGCAACCTGTCCACACCCTCGGCGGTCACAGGATCGAACTCTCCCCAGATAACATTCACAAGACCTGCCCCGGACACCTCCCCCGGGACCATCCAATTGGAGTTAAGACCCTCCCGAATCTGAACGATTTTATCATGCAGGAATCGAGAAAACTCCTCTGCTCTACCCTGCAAGAGGTCATCCCGCGCTCTCGGTTCAAGCAGAGAGCGGGTCACTCTAAACAGGGCGGCAGGCCGATTTCCTGCCGACGCAATAAGGGCGGAGAAATACGAAGATTTTGCCGCCCCTATCGCCACAAGGTAAGTCTTAATATGAGATCTTACCTGTGTTCGGTCAGATTCAGAACGAGTCGCCCTCCAAATGCCCTCTAGACGTCTTTTCCGGCACTTCATCTCCCGTAGCTCCTCCGTAAACCACGGAGCCAAATGGGATCTGTGCCGGGTCAGAGGTCGCAGAGGCACAACTCGGTCTAGAGCCCCGGCGGCCAACCCATCCCAGGTGGCCACCAGGTCTCCAGGCGAGCTGAGAGCCAGAGATTCAGGAAATGGCCCAAGCTCCCTCTGGAACCGCTCCGGGTCCATTAGGCGCCTGGGGCGGAACCATCTAAGTGGCTCCACCTCCCTGCGGTGGGGGGTGGCGGAACAGAAGTCCAGTCTAAGGAGGAAATGATCTGTCCATGACAAGGGAGTAATAACTAAGTCCCCACACTTACAGTCATTCAACCACTGCCCAGAGACAAAAATCAGGTCCAGCATGTATCCTCCTATGTGAGTGGGAGCAGAAACTAACTGGGTCAGGTCCATGGCCATCATGGAAGCCAAGAACTCCCGGACCAACCCAGAGGTTTCACCGAGCGATGGCAGGTTGAAATCCCCCATGACCAAGAGCCTGGGGGTCTCAACCGCCAGCCCGGCTATCACCTCTAGGAGTCCGGGCAGGGCTGATGAGACGTGGCAGGGAGCCAGGTACGTCAACAAAAGGCCCATCTGAACCCCTTGCCCCCACTTCACAAAAAGAGATTCACAGCCAGCCGTCTGAGGGTCAGTGGCCTCCCTAGGACAAAGGACTTCCTTTATAAGCACCGCCACCCCACCACCCCTTCCCTGAGCCCTAGGCTGGTGAAATGCAAGGAAACCTGGTGGGCACATCTCAACCAGAGGGACACCTCCCTCTGGGCCCAACCAGGTTTCGGTGACACCTACCAGGTCCGCGGCCTCCTCCTGAACCAACTCAGAGATCAGGGGGGCCTTATTAATCACGGACCTGGCATTGCACAACAGCAGCCGGGCATTCAGGGCCTGAGATTCTGGACAACCAGGACTACAGGATGGGTAAGGAGGGTCGGAGCGCGCTACCGCTTGTAAACATCGGGAGCGCGATCCCCTGACCGGATATGGCCCTCTACCCCCGGCATACCTACCTCTCCCAGTCACCGTGCTAATAAAATTGGCCCCCGGCTGCCCACCCTCTGTCTGCCCCCCCGACACGGGAACCCCCGAGGCCCCCCAGGCGCGCAAGCCGGCCCGGCTGCCCCCAATTCCGTGCGGGCTGTCTCCCCCACCCGCCCTGGATCTTTCCCCCTTAAAAAACCCCTTTAAAAATTTGACAACTCCTGGATTAGAATGCTTTCCCCGGTTTCCTCGGTCCCACCATCGCTCCGGATCCCAGGATCCATCATTACGGAAGGTCTTAGAGAGCTTCGAAGGCCACCTAAGGGAGAGGGGGACATCCCTCAGGGCCCACAGCTCTGCCCTCGGGTACATCCGTGGACCCGGCCGCCTCATCTCTGCAGTCCCGGAGCGTCTGTAGTCTCTGTTGTCCTCTGGCCGCGGATGTTGAAGTCCAGTCAGGCTGGGGTATATGCCGCCTCTCCCCGGTCGTCCCACCTCTGCCACCGGTGGGACCCTCGGGGGGAGAAGAGTCACAGGCAGAGCCAGACCCTCCCCCAGGCCCACCACCTCTGCCACCGGTGGGGGCCCCAAGAAAGGGAGGGATACCATAGCTCCATCCAAGCGGCCCACGGGGGCATCGGCACCACCACTTTTCAGCCGAGCCCCTCCGTGTGTCTCCCAGCCTCCACGCCATCTTCGAGGCCATCAAGGGTGCCTCAGGACCGTCCCAGGGCCGCCCTGACCACAGCAGGCCCCTATCCGAACCAACAGGGACCTCCCACGACCGCCGCGGCCCGAACAAGGCCGCCGAGCCCACACCAAGGCCACCAGCACACCGAACACAAGGAGCGCCGTCACAGCAAGTCCGGAGGCCGCAGCTGCCACTGCTGCCGCCGCCGAACATCCGTCCACAGCCTCTCCACTCCGCCTGCCGCCGGGAGGGGCCGCCGCCGCCGAGCACCCATCCATCACCGCCGAGCGCCCGTCCGCAGCCGCCTCGCTCCGACGACCACCGGAGAAGGCCTCCGAGGCCTCCAGAATCAGCCCGGAACCGCCGGGGCCGTCGTAACCACGCCGTCCTCCACACCGGTCCTGCGGCTCCAGCCGACCCCCAGCCAGTTTTTAGATGACCCAACTGGTCTTCCCCGATCCTCCTCCGCCTCTGCCACCGGCGGGGGGGCCCAGGGGACAAGGGGGGCCATAGCTGAGGTCGTCCAGACCGAAAAGAGCGGCGGCGGAACTCCGCGTTGGTTGCGCTGGATCCGACCCCGTGAGTCCACCAGGGCCGCTCCGTGAGTCCACCGTGAGTCCGCCAGGGCCGCTCCGCACCGACACCATCACCCTCGCGGCCACCGAAGCCGCCCACAGACTGCTCCGAGACCCCTACAGCCAGGTCGAGGCCTCCAAAGCCCCGGAAACCTCGGAAGTCGAAACCGAAGCCTCCGAGGTCGCTCCGAGGCCGCCGAGGCCGCCGCGGCCGCTGCACCAACGCCATCGTTCTCTCCGGCCCCATGGCTCCGACAAGTCCCCAACCAGCTCCTGCTAGAAACCGCCGGTCTCCCCTGGCCTTCCCCCACCTCTGCCACCGGCGAGGGGGCCCAGGGGGCATGGGGGCTCGCAACGAAGACCACCCGGGTCGGAGGAAACTCCGGCGAAAGCAGCCGTCCGCCATCTTTAAATGACTGGAAAGTTATAGCAGACCCTGAAACAGGCATTTACGAACCAGGTTCAAAATTTGACATGCCCGCCCCCCCTTTGGTGGTCACATGACTGCATTTGGGGCACATGGCATGTCCAACAAATTTAAGAATTATTTATTTGGGCCAATGTAGGTGCTTACCTATCTGAGAAACAGTAGAAAGACCCATGATAATGCTAAATTAAGTGAGAGGGAGGGAGGGAGGGAGGGAGGGAGAGAAAGAAAGAAAGAAAGAAAGAGAGAGAGAGAAAAAGAGAGAGAAAGGAAGGAAGGAAGGAAGGAAGGAAGGAAGAAAGAAAGAAAGAAAGAAAGAAAGAAAGAAAGAAAGAAAGAAAGAAAGAAAGAAAGAAAGAAAGAAAGAAAGAAAGAAAGAAAGAAAGAAAGAAAGAAAGAAAGAAAGAAAGAAAGAAAGAAAGAAAGAAAGAAAGAAATGATAGAGGTAGAGATAGCTAGCGAGAGACAGGCAGAGGCAGGGATGGATGGATGGATGGATGGATGGATGGATGGATATGTAAACAAACAGGCAGGCAGGCAGATAGGTAGGTAGATAATGGATGGATGGGTGGGTGGATGCATAGATGGATAAACAGATGGGTGGATGGATGGATGTTGATAGATGGATGGATAGATAGACTGACAGACAGACAGAGATGATGGATAGATGGATGGATGGATGGATACATAAACAGACAGGCAGATGGATAGATAGATAGGTAGGTAGCTAGGTAGGTAGGTAGGCAGGCAGGTAAGCAGGTAGGCAGGCAGACAGACAGACAGACAGACACAGACAGACAGACAGACAGACAGATGGAGAGACAGAGATGATGGAAAATGGAAGGATGGATGAACAGATGGACAGATATGCCATAGCCCATAGCTATCGTAATCACTTTGGTATGATCAAAATGCCGCCATTTTTATGAGCTCTACACAGACGGGTGGGGTTTTTACGGCCCAGCGTGAGCGCCATCTTGACTCAACTCTGCAGCTCTTTCACCCAATAGTAAATCCATATCTCCCAGTTCCCAGCCAGGAAACAGCCCGGAGGATTCCTGGGCTGCCTTGTGGAGAATCTTCTTTCAACAAAATGCTGTCCAGCTTCCCCATCTTGGCTTTGCTGGCTGAGCCTCTTCTTATCTCCGCTGCTCTCGAAAGATAAAGGCGTCTTGAGAGCGACTTCCTTTGCATGAGGTTAGGATGACTTGCCCATCAGAAATCGAGGCAAACCAGGGATGCCTCACTCGGGATTCCAGAACAGTGAAAAAGATCTGCTACAAAAATGTGGGGTGAGGGGTGGGGGAGTTGCCTTTTTTAAAGTTTAGCAATGTGGCTTCTTTCCCAAATCTTCCTGCATTTTGTCCTTTTATAACATACAGCAACGTTCTTCTTTTTAAAATTTTTATAAGGAGGAAAGTAACTATAGTCTTTCCACAGCACAATAGTGCAATATTCTGTCTCTAAAATGTCTTTTGGGTCATAGAGTATGGAAACTTTTCCTGTTTTGAAATTGTCCATGTTTCTTCCTCTCCTCCTCCTTCTCCTCCTTTCTTTTCCTTCTTTTCCTCTTCCTCCTCCTCCTCCTTCCTTTTCCTTCTTTTCCTCTTCCTCCTCCTCCCTTTTCCTTCTCTTCCTCCTCCTTCCTTTTCCTTCCTCTTCCTTTTCCTTTTCTTCCTTTTCCTTCTCCTCTTCCTTTCTTTTCCTCCTCCTCCTTCCTCCTCCTCCTTTTCCTCCTTCCTTCTCCTCCTTCCTTTTCCTCCTTCTCCTCCTCCTTCTCCTCCCCTGACTCCTTTCTGACTCCTTTCTTTGATAAACAGCTTCAAGATTCATGAGGAAAGGGGAAATTACATAAATAAATGATATAAATGTATAGCAGCTATCTGAGAAGGAGTGCACATCATCAAAAGTTTGCTTCAAAATTGTACATTTTTAATACGTTTGTTTTTGCCCAGAATGCAGAAAATCCCATTTTAATTTAAGGTGTGAGGTTGTTTTTTTTTAATTAGGATTCTTTAGCTATGCTAGAACGCTGCTTTCTCGCTACCTGATACAAATGGAATCCTAATTATTTTTCCACATGAAATTTAATGAAGAGCCAAGGTGTCTGGTTGGGTGTCCTTTTTCATAGCTGGAATAATTCTATTACGTTTACAAAGGCATGTCCCACGCAGGAAAAATTGTTGCAACTATAATTGGAACCGACTGAGCTGCAATTTTAGCTGACACTGCTGCCTATTCTGAATTTATAAATGTATAGAGGTGAAATCAGTAACCTCATAATTGAGATAGCAACCACCACTCCCCTTTTGCCACTATTTATTCCCCAGGGAGCGGCCATTCAGTGTTCATATGTGCCTTTCTTCCCAAGTCGGCCCCTGTTCCTCAGTTGTTCTCCTCTCCTGACAGCTCTGCGCATACGCGTATCTGGAACAAGCCCCAGATATTTTTCTTCCCCACTTATCTCCAACTCTGAAGGTAGCTGGGAAATGTCGGATGGCCCTGGCCCCATCTCTGCTTCTGATGCAGAGCATCAATCAGAGCCTTCCTCAGACTCCAGGACTGGCCCAAGTTCCTCATCATCCAAGTCTGCCACCAACTCCACTGGCAGCTGGCGGATCACAACACAGCTGAAGGTTTTCAACTTCCACGTAAAGATCCTGACCCTTCTAAGAAAAAGGTGAGGCAGTAGAATAATACAGATAGCCCTCACCTAAAACAGTTGATTCAATGATCATTATAATGCCACTGGGAAGAAATGGACTTATGGCCATTTTCACACTTAACGACCGTTGTGGCATCTCTATGTTTCACATGATCAAAATTCAGGCGCTTGGCAAAATCCTCACATTTATGACCGTTGCATTGTCTCAGGCAGAGATGCAGAGATGCTACTGGTTCACACTGGCTTGGGTGAACCAGATGTTAATTTTACATCTGGTTTGGTGAATCAGTAGTTCTGGTGACTGGCTGGCCCCGTTTACCCCACCCCGCCACTCCCAGGAGTCCCCACATGACCCATTTTGGATCCAGGTAAGTACAAGGCATGCGCAGAGGCTCGGTGAGGATGAAAAACAAAGAAATGTGCCTATATCTGGCCTCCATAGAGCCTTCGGAGCCCAGGGTGTGTTCTGACCCAGGCTTCATCCAAATTAAGGAAACACAAACTGAGTGTAAAATCAAACCTCTTTTAATGTGACGCTGGAAATTTCTTACATTCCCAGCCAAAACTCATTAGACACAATTCTCCGAGATAACCTCACACCTTTCAGGGTTGTAGAAGGCTGCCAAGAAACAGAAGTCCAATTATTAGAGTATAAACCGACAGAAGTTCTAGCAAAGACACACCAGATTTCGCAAGGTTTCAATGAGGAATCAGAATCTAATGAACTTCTTTGCTTCCTGCAAAGAGCACGTCACCAAGGGCTGACTTTTATCCCTGATGGGAGGGGCAATCACCTGTCAGCCTTACTCCCAAGTCATCCCTGCTGCTTCAGTTGTTCTCTTCTTCTAGCAGCTCTGCGCACATGTGCACTGGGAACAGGCTCCCCTGGGTCCTCTGCTTCGCTGCTGCCAGACTCTGAAGACTCCAAAGGCAGCACCCCACTCTCAGAGGGACCTGGCCCCATCGCTGCATTGGATGCAGGACCCTCATCCAAGTCCTTGCCAGACTCCCTGACTTATTCCCTTTCATCCTCACTATCTGATATCTCTACCATCTGCACTGGTTGCTGGCGAATCACAACAGAGAGGATGAAAATGACACACATACCCAGCGGTCCATTTTCACTTCCAGGGTGGTGCAGGAGGCACCATGGCCACGCCCACTCACCAAGCGGACAAAGAACCGGTTGCTAAATTATTTGAAGCCCATCCCTGGTCTCACGGTCATTTAGCCATCATCTGACAAGCCCAGTCAACGGGGAAGCCAGATTCCCTTAACTTAGCAACCATGTCATGAACTTAGCAACTGCAGTGATTCTCTTAAGAACTTGTGGCAAGAAAGTCATTAAATGGGGCAACCTCACTTATCTACTATCTTGCTCAGCAATGGACATTTTCAATTGTGGTCCTACATTGAAGACTAACCGTACCTGTTCTAATCCTGGGTCACGAGTAGCTTGTTCAGGTTCCGTCATAACTTCAAATGGTTACTAAGCAACTGCTCATAAGTCGAGAATTATCTGTGCATGGTTTTATTTTATTTTATTTTATTGATTTAATTTGTCAAGCAAGTATTAGATAACAGGTATAAGTATAAACATAGTTATGAATACATGGATACATATAAGAAAAATAAAAAAGAAACAATAGGACAGGGACGGTAGGCACGTTGGTGCACTTATGCACACCCCCTACAGACCTCTTAGGAAAGGGGTGAGGTCAATAGTAGACAGTCTAAGGTTAAAGTTTTTGGGGTTCAGGGAAGAAACCACAGAATCAGGTAGAGTATTGCAGACATTGACCACTTAGTTGCTGAAGTCGTATTTTACATGCACCACGCTATATTGTACCCATCAACAACCAACTCTTCTGTTTCTTCCAGAGATCCTATTTATTTATCTTTCTTTCCTCATCCCATCGCATCCTGTTTTCCTGGGCAGGAATTGTTCTCTTTAACCCTGTTTATTTAATACGAGATGAAACCTGTCTGAACCAAGATTTAGTCCAAGCAAAGCCAGAACATTTGACAGAAAGAGAAAACTGGGACTGCCTCTCTGTCTTTCTTGCGTAAACCTTGTCATCCTTTGTACAAATTCCCTTTTCAAAAACAAAATAAACTTTCATTTATCTGAAAGGCAAGAAAAATCACATATTCGGGCCTCACGTTTTTCTTCACCTCGCTGGAAAACAACCACAGCGAGAGGGTCTTGTATGGCTGGCAATTTTTTTTCCATATTTACATTTGCCAGAGATTTTCCACTTCAGATTTTATTTAGGGGGGAAAAAATGGATCCTTGATGTTTTCTTTTCCCTCCTCCGTGGGTAGCATTTTTTGGATCCTGGAATAAACAGGTGGGGGTGAGGGAAATCACATGCCAAAGATGCTTGGCACTACGAGATGACATTCCAACTCTGTTTTCTATTCGATTCTATTCCATTCTATTCTATTCCATTCTCCCTTATCTTCATCTGTTCTGTTCTGTTCTGTTCTGTTCTATTCTATTCTATTCCATTCCATTCTCCCTTCTATTCTATTCTGTTCTGTTTCGTTCCGTTCCATTCCATTCTCCCTTCCCTTCATTTATTCTATTCTATTCTATTCTATTCTATTCTCCCTTATCTTCATCTATTCTGTTCTGTTCTATTCCATTCTATTCTATTCTATTCTATTCTATTCTATTCTATTCTATTCTATTCTATTCTATTCTATTCTATTCCATTCCATTCCATTCCATTCCATTCCATTCTCCCTTCTATTCTATTCTGTTCTGTTCCGTTCCATTCCATTCCATTCTGCCTTCCCTTCATTTATTCTATTCTATTCTATTCTATTCTATTCTATTCTATTCTATGGGTGGGACACCCAGAGCTGGTTTTGCTTCTTCTGTGCCAATGTGGCTTATTCAGTAAAGTTTTGTACTCTTGGTTAAAAAAATTTGCTGATGACATAAAACTATTTAACACCACTGACAATACTGCTATCCTACAAAGCGACTTGGACTATGTGTCAAAATGGTTGAACAATTGGCAACTTCAAATCTCAACCAACAAATGCTCTCTCTTACACATTGTAAACAAAAAACAGAACACTAAATACAAACTGGGCAGATATGACCTCGTAGACGACCCTCACTCTGTCAAGGACCTAGGAGTATTCATTTCAAAAGATCTAAGCCCCAGAGCTCACTGCAACAGCATTGCCAAAAAGGCATTAAGAGTTGTTAATCTAATTTTTGCGAAGGTTCTTGTCCGGTAACACTGTACTGTAAAACCTTTGCCAGACCAATTCTCGAATACAGCTCATCTGCCTAGAATCCACACAGTATAACAACATGAATACAATTGAACAAGTCCAGAGGTATTTCACAAGAAGAGTACTCCACTCCTCAGCTTGCAATAGATTACCTTATGCTACCAGGCTTGAAATTTTGGACCTGGACAACTTAAAACTATGCTGCCTACAGTCTGACCTAAGCTTAGAACACAAAATTGTCTGCTACAACATCCTACCTATGACTACTTCAGTTTCAACTGTAATAACACGGGCAAACAATAGAAACAAACTCAAAGTAAATAGCTCCAAACTCCATTGCAGAAAATACGACTTCAGCAACAGAGTGGTCAATGCCTGGAACTCAGTCCCTGACTCTGTTGTTACGTCCTCAAACTCCTAAAACTTTAACCTTAAACTGTCTACCGTAGACCTCATTCCATTTTTAAGAGCTGTAAGGGGCGTGCATAAGTGCATCAGCGTGCCTACCGTCCCTGTCCTACTGTTCCCATTTATTCGTACTCGTTTATTATGTATATACTTATACCTGTTATATGTTTCATACTTATACTTGTTTTCTCATACATGCTTGACAAATTAAATAAAATAAATAAATAAAATATCCCAGGAGCTTCTTTTTCTGGATTTGCCAACTGGCCAGCCGACAGCACCCTTCCAGCTCTAGGATTATATATTCTGTGTTCCCAGTTGAATCCAACCGAGGGACAAAAGAGGAAAGCCATGATTGCACTCTGTAGGAGCTGATCTCATGGCATATATCCAACTTTGCCTTCAGGGCAGTGGTGATATTCTATCGGTTCGGTCAGGTTTTGCCGAGCCGGTAATGCTGACGAGCAGTGGAGATCAAACCAGTTCTCTCCGACACTCTGCTGTTGGGCCTGCCTGCCTACCCGATCGTCCATACTAACCTTTATGTCCTGCTTTTGAAGCGTAGCTGCTTTTGCGCAGCACGGCAATTGCCACATGGCAGCTGCTGAAGCGTCAGGGAGAGTGCAGGATTGTAGGAGGTGACTCAAAATGGTTCTGTGCCTGCGCAAAGTGCAAAGTGTGTGCCTGCGCGCAAAGTGCGCCCACCAAGTCACACCCACTGAACCGGTGGTAAAAATATTTGAAACACACACTGCTTCAGGGCACTTTTACTCCCAAAGTCAAGAGTCCAACTTGAGGGGGTGTGTGGAAATAAGCCCCTTTTCCAGTAAAAAAAAAGAAAAGAGGATTTAGGAGAAATTCCCAAGTTTTCCATCCCGGCTCCCTTTGCCGTCACTTATCCCTATTGGGACCTGTTGGGAAACTCCAGTGCAGAAGAGGACGGGAGAAATTATAAGGCCCACTAAATTGTACATGATGTTCCGGAGGGTTTGTTCTCATATTCCACAGCTAAACACTTAATTTGTTTACCTGCAAGCCGAGTTTAGAAGAGAAGAGAATGTGAAAGCACTTCTATACTGCTATACATTTCCACATCGATTTGTTTACAGTTATGACTTTTTTTTTTGAGTGTGTTCCCACAGCCGCTTGCTTTTCCCCTGCCCTAAAACAGCCCCAATTCATTTTCTTTTTCCTGGCAGTCCCAATTATGTTTCTCTTCTCCTTCCTCTCCCCGAACTGCAATCAGGATGGATTCGTTTTCTCTTTTCCCTAAACAGCTGTTCACAAGCGACACTAAACTTGGGGGGAAAACACACACACACACACACACACACACATCTCATTCTCTCATATTTGCATCACAATTTGTGTGATGCCGTTTATTCCTGGCATCTGTTGTTGTTGTTCTTTTCACTAGGATCTATGCTGGGAATGGAATAGAATAGAATAGATGAAGGGAAGGGAGGAGAGGAGAGGAGAGGAGAGGAGAGGAGAGGAGAGAAGAGAGGAGAGGAGAGGAGAGGAGAGGAGAGAAGAGAAGAGAAGAGAAGAGAAGAGAAGAGAAGAGAAGAGAAGAGAAGAGAAGAGAATAGAATAGAATAGAATAGAATAGAATAGAATAGAATAGAATAGAATAGAATAGATGAAGGGAAGGCAGAATGGAATGGAAGAGAATAAGAATAGAATATTAGAATAGAATAGAATATTAGAATAGAACAGAATAGAATATTAGAATAGGATAGGATAGGATAGGAGAGGAGAGGAGAGGAGAGGAGAGGATAGGATAGGATAGGATAGGATAGGATAGGATAGGATAGGATAGGATAGGATAGGACAGGACAGGACAGGACAGAACAGATAAAGGGAAGGGAGAATGGAATGGAAGAGAAGAAAATAAGAAGATAATATTAGAATAGAATAGAGTAGAGTAGAATAGAATAGAATAGAATAGAATAGAATAGAATAGAATAGAATAGAATAGAATAGAATAGAATAGAATAGAATAGAATAGAATAGAATAACAGAATTAGAAGGGACCTTGGAGGTCTTCTAGTCCAACCCCCTGCTCAGGCAGGAAACCCTGGCCTATACCATTTCAGACAAACGGGTGTCCAATCTTTTCTTAAGTCCCTTCCAATTCTGTTAATCTGTTTAATCGTCTTCGCGGCAGTCCCTCAAATACTGGAATACTGCACTATGTTCAGCTTCTCTCCAGGGCCGATTCCTACAATCCTACAGTCCCTATCCCAGAGCCTGAGATAATTTAATTTAACCATTTTTTTTGAAAAGCCAGAATCAGGTTTGCAAGAACCACTGAATGGTATAAAAGACGGATTGCAGGAGGGGAAACAGGATCTGTCCTCTGTTTTCCAAACACCTGCTCGAGTGACGGAGATAAACTGATGCTCCTTTCGGAGGATGCCAATTTTTCTGGATGGCTCCGGGTGATGAAGAAAGGTTTTCCTCTCCAAAATTTTCAGGTGGGGCAGTGAACGAAGATGCTGGCACCTTCTGTATCCAGACAGAGTGATTTCCCTGTAGACCCAGCCCAACGGCCCACCCAAATCACTTCTCTCTCCCGCCAGAAGGCTCCTGACAAATTATCTCATGGTTTTTCTCTCTCTTATTTTGGGGAAAAGGGGTGGGGGGGATACTCCAAATCCTGGCCTGTTCTGTGTCTTCCTGACAACCTGTCTAAGCAGGAAACCAGCAAAGTCGCAACCCTTTGGCTTTCTCCATCCAGTTAAAGATCACAGGCAGCGGGAAATAAAACATATCAAATGCAGATTCCAATGGAGACAGAGAAGAATTGGCAATGACATCATCAGGGGGTTCAAACAATGACTTTGTGCTCCAAAATGATCTCTTTTTTTTAAATGATCTTAAGCCTTGGATCCAGTGGTGAGAGTCAAAAAAAAAATTACTACTGGTTCTGTAGGCATGGCTTGGCGGACATCGCTTGGTGGGTGTGGTAGGGGAAAGATACTGTAAAATCTCCATTCCCTCCCCAACCCACTAACCTGCTTTCCAGCTCCGTTCTCCTGTGCAGGGCAACAAAAGAAGACCCAGCCAATCAGCTGGGACTACGGAGGTGGAGAATAGAAGGGGGCGGGGCCAGTCAGAGGTGGGATTTGGCGGTTCTCCGAACTACTCAAAATTTCCGCTACCGGTTCTCCAGAACTGGTCAGAAAATGCTGAATACCACCTCTGCTTGTATCTTCGGCCCGGGGAATAAAATCCAGGAAGAGGCTTCCTCTTCAGCTTTGTTTAATGACCATGCGAACTTACAACGAAAAAAGTGATGGTTATCTAACATCTATTTAATTACTTTCAGTATTGGAGCAACCACAACTTCTGGAGGCAAGTTGTTCTAACAATTGTTCTAACTGTCAGGAAATTTCTCCTTATTTCTAAGTTGCTTCACTCCTTGATTAGTTCCCATCCATTGCTTCTTGTCCTGCCTTCTGGTGTTTTTGGAGAATAGATTGATCCCTTCTTCTTTGTGGCAGCCCCTGAGATATTGGAAGACTGCTATCATGTCTCCCCTGGTCCTTCTATTCATTAGACTAGGCACACCCAGTTCCAGCAACCGTTCTTCATATATTTAGCCTGCAGCCCCCTAATCATCGTTTTTGCTCTTCTCTGCACTCTTTCTGGAGTCTCAACATCTTTTTTACATCGTAGCCACCAAAACTGAATGCAGTATTCCAAGTGTGGCCTTACCAAGGCCTTATAAAGTGATATTAACACTGCATGTGATCTTGATTCTATCCCTCTTTCTTAATAGCCCCAGCAGGATTGGGCCAGCCTATTGATAAGACAAAAGACTTTCAGCTCCAGGGTGATGGAATTAAGACCTGGCCCTCCAGGACATGATAAGACCAGTTAGCAGAAGGCACAGACATTGTGTCACCCAGCAAGCTTCAACCAAACCTGGGAGCTCAGACAAACACGACCCCATAGGAATCTGACAGCAGCCAACAGAATGCATGTTCTTGCACAGGAACAGGAAGCTCAGGTTCAAAACTCAAGAGAAGGTATAAATACCTCTCCCTCTCAACTCCATGTGATCAGCTACCTAGAACCCATGTGGCTCTGCTTCATCAATAAACCATCTTTCCAATTAGCCTCCATGTTTCCAATGCCTTTCTCCCAGCTTGGAACTGAACCAGATGGATATTTATTCCAACCCACTGAAAAAAATGACTTATTCCCATTTTTTCATACTTACGTCTGCTTCAGCATCCTCTTGGTCACGTGATCAAAATTCAGGTGCTTGGCAACTGGCATGTACTTATGACAGTTGGAGTGTCCCGGGGTCGTGTGACCCCCTTTTGCGACCTTCCCTTAACCACCAGGTTACCAACTGGACTGCAGTGATTCGGTCAACACCTGTGGCAAGAAAGGTTCATAAAATGGGGCAAACCCTGATTAACAACCATCTCGCTTAGCAACAGAAATGTGAGGGTAAATTGTGGTTGTAAGTTGAGGTCCACCTGTATTGGTGAAACTTTCTCTGTTAAGGGCACCAGTGGCATTGCAACAGCTTGCCTTCGGAGGTTGTGGGAGCTTCATTACTGGTAGGTTTCAAGAACAGCTCCCTGAAGGTTAGCACTGGCTCCTCACAGGGCTGTGTGTTCAGTCCCTACCTGTACTCACCAGTGGTGGGATTCAATTTTTTTTACTACCGGTTCTATGGGCGTGGCATGGCGGGCATGGGAGGGGAAAGATACTGTAAAATCTTCAGACAGAGGTGGTATTTGCCGGTTCTCCGAACTACTTATAATTTCCGCTACCGGTTCTTCAGAACTAGTCAGAACCTGCTGAATACCACCTCTGGTACTCACTGTACACACAAATATTGTGTAGAATAGAATAGAATAGAATAGAATAGAATAGAATAGAATAGAATAGAATAGAATAGAATAGAATAGAATAGAATAGAATAGAATAGAATAGAATAGAATAGAATAGAACAGAACAGAATTCTTTACTGGCCAAGTGTGATTGGACACACAAGGAATTTGTCTTGGTGCAAATGCTCTCAGTGTACATAAAAGAAAAGATACATTAATCAAGAGTCAAGAATCATCAGGTACAACACTTAATAATAGTCATAGGGTACAATAATCAATCAAATCATACTAGGAAACAGTCAATGTAAATCGTAAGGATACAAGTGACGAAGTTACAGTCATGCAGTCACAGGTGGGAGGGGATGGGCGATAAGGAGTGATGAGAAGATGAATAGTAATAGTAGTGCAGACTTAGTAAATAGTTGGACAGTGTCAGGGAAATTATTTGTTTAGCAGAGTGATGGCTTTCGGGAAAAAACTGTTCTTGTGTCTAGTTGTTCTGGTGAGCAGTGTTCTATAGCGTCGTTTTGAGGGAAAGAGTTGAAACAGTTTATGTCTTGGTGGTGCAGGCTGTTAATCATCTAGCACTTAGCTCAATTGCTTGCAGTTAGTGCAGGTTCGAATCCCACCAGGCTCAAGGTTGACTCAGCCTTCCATCCTCTCAGGGTAGGTAAATTGAGGACCCAAGATTGTTGGGGGCAATAAGCTGACTTTGTAAAAAAATGCCGCTTGGGGGAACCAAAAAGCCCTAATAATAAGCAGGCATATACAATGGAATGAAGGCTATTGCTGAGCACTTAGTATGGTGCTCTAAAGACTGTAAGCCACCCTGAGTCTCCGTAGAAGGATGGCATATAAATGTAAATAAAATAAATAAATAAATGTCCAGGATGTGAGGGGTCTTGTGTCTAGTTGTTCTGGTGTGCAGTTTTGAGGGTAGGAGTTGAAACAATTTATGTCCGAGATGTGAGGGGTCTGTAAATATTTTTACAGCCCTCTTTTTGACTCGTGCAGTATACAGGACCTCGATTGAAGGCAGGTGGGTAGTAATTGTTTTTTCTGCAGCCCTAATTATCCTCTGAAGTCTGTGTCTGTCCTGTTGGATTGCAGAACCAAACCATTGTGTATCGTCTGAGCCATCCAGTGTGATCATTAAGTTCTCAGATGATATTACCATATTGGGTCTCATTACAGGTGGAGACAAAACAGCGTACAAGGGGCAGGTTCAAAAATTATCCTCAGGGTGCCTAGGAAACAGCCTGCACCTGAACATCAGCAAGACAAAGGAGATGGTGTTAGACTTCTGGAAGAAGAGAGAGAAACCCGTCCCATTTTACATCGACGGGGGGGCTGTGTGGAGAGAGTTTTCTCCTTTAAATTCCTGGGAGTCCACCTCCGCGAAGATCTTACCTGCAAAATCAACACAACCCAGGTGGCCAGAAAGGCCCAACAGAGACTCCATTTCCTTAGGGCTTTGTGAAAGAATAAAGTGGAACAACGACTGAGGATCTCCTTTTACCAGTCCACAATCGAAAGTGTCTTTACATATTGCATTATGGTGTGGTATGTTGGCATGAAAGCCGCAGATAGAAAGGCATTACAGAGGCTGGTGAGCACAGCACATTGTGGGCTGTTCCCTGATACCACTAGATGATCTCGCTAGGGCTCATTGCCTTAGAAGAGTGAGGAAAATTCTCAGGGAGGACTCACATCCTGGTCAGCCCTTCTTCATTCTCCAGCCATCGGGTAAGAGATATAGAAGCACAGCCAGCCACACCAACAGGCTGAAGAACAGTTTCTACCCGTCTATGGTGTAGGGTCTCCTACTTGGGCAGGGGGTTGGACTAGATGACCTACAAGGTCCCTTCCAACTCCCTTAATCTGAAACTTTGCTTTCTCAACTCATCCTGGTGTTCATCCTACCATTTTCTACCCTTCAAACTTGGACGTTTTTGGAAAAAAAAAACATCAAAAGCTGGCATCCTCTAATCAGTTCAACCTTTGGCTACCAGCCTATTTATTTTCCCCAGAAAAAAAGAAACATCTAGCAGGGAAAACAGTGGAGATTTATACGTTGCAAATTTTAGAAAGAAGACAAGAATAAGGGGTGGACTTACAAAACAGAAGTCATCCCTCTTAAGCCCAAAATATCTTGGACTTTAAATCAATAAACTGAAAAGTCCCACAAGCACAGAAGGAAAAGAATTCTCTTTGCTCTGAGATTGGAACAGTGATAACCTTGATTGAAGAAATAATCAGTTCAAGGTAGAATTCCACAAGTCAGTTCTGGGTGGGTATATTTGACGGTATCGTTCAGAGAACCCAAAACAAATTTTTGAAGATCAACGGCTCCGAAGAGAATATGTCGTATTGTTTTAATAGCAATGTTTATCAGAGAGCTAGTGACATATCCAATGGTTGATATGAGCATTTTTGCTGGAGTAAAGGTTTATTTCAGTGTTTCTCAATCTTGGTGGCTTGAAAATGGGTGGACTTCAACTCCCAGAATTCCCCTGTCAGCTAGGCTCAAAGCTAGGCTGGCGGGGGGAATTCTGGGAGTTGAAGTCCAGCCATCTTCAAGCCACCAAAGTTGAGAAACACGGATTTATATAATCTAACAATCTCATCTGTTGGTAGTTAAATGTTATTTCAGAGTCTGCCCTGTACAGTTACTTTGGCCTTTGTTTTATTTCTCAAGTAGGCCTCCCAAATCTGCGATGTGAAAATCCTAATGACCACTAGGTGGCATTAGGTGACATTCCTTTGCTGCCATCTAGTGGGCATTCAAAGGGACTCAATGACTCAATGATTAAGGACGCTAAGCTTGTCAGCTGGAAAACTGACAGCTGGAGTTCGAGACCCAAGCGTTGTGTGAAGGGGTGAGCACCCGTCCATTACCTCAGCTTCTGCCCACCTAGCCATTCGAAAGCATGAAAATGCAAGTAGATAAATAGGTACCACTTTGGTGGGAAGAAAATAACTTTCCATGCACCTCGGCGGATAGACATGCCACCCACATGACCACGGTAGCATCTTTGGACAATGCTGACTTCCTCAACTAAGAAACCAAGATAAGTATTGGACACAACAAGGGACAGGGGATACCATTATCTCTAGTGGACCTCCCAAATATTGCAACCCATATCATGATAGACTTTCTCTAAGCAGATAAAAGCATCAATTTCCGCTGTAATTTACAAAAGACCCCAGATCTGATTGGAGCAAGGAGTTGATAGTGCTTCATTGGGAAGAGAGAGGGCTGACGATTGATCTCATTAAACTTTTATCTGCTTCTTTAACCTAGTTTAACCTAGATTGGTTTATTAAGTAACCAATAGTGGTTCTCCGTCTAGTTTATTAACTAATCAATAGTAGTTAATCCATCAGAGTTGGATTAACTGACTAATTAATGAGGAAGGGGCTGGTAACATTGCAAAGTTTCAACAACACAAGCATAATTCTTTCAGCACAACTGTTTTCAACTATTTATATAGTGAACATTTGAAGTTCAACACACTGAAAAAAAGTAATTTGCAGTCAGTCCTCACACTTCCAACTTCTGAGCTTCCCTGCGGTAACACAGTTAGTCTTCGACATACGGCTACAACTGAACCCAACATTTCTGTTGTTAAAGGAAACATTTTTTTCATTGAGTTTTGCCCAAATTTTACAAATTTTTCTTGCCACCATTGTTCAGTGAATCGCTGATGTGTGTTAAGTTCGTAACACGGTTGTTATGGGAATCTGGCTTCTCCGTGGACTTTGCTTGTCAGAAGATCCCAAAAAGAGGATCCCGCGACCCCCGGGATACATTAACCGTCGTAAGCGTGAGCCAATTGCCAAGCATCTGATTGCACGACCACGGGGGCGTGGCAATAGTCGTAAGTGTGAAAAATGGTCGTATAACTTGTATAACAATCGCTAAACCAATGGTTGCAAGTATAAGACTAGCTATGTTAACTAAGCCACCGATGGCTGAGCTGCCAAATTAGCCATGATTGGCTGCATTCACACAACACGCCACGGCCAAATGTGGCTAGTCCATTTGTGGCTGAAATGCCCTTTGTGAATCTAGGGGTTAATTCAGGAAAACAACATGGTTCCTTCAACCGAGGGAGAGGGGGTCATGTGAATGCAGTTCATGGAGTCTGTGGCTGTTAAAGGCTCTTTTTAAAAAAAAAAAAAAAATATGTTGACAAAACTAATTTGGGTTTTTTTCCCCCTCCCCTCTCCCCAAGCTTGAACAAACTTGAAAGCAAGAATAGATCGTATCTTCCCCTTCTCCTTTTTCATCTGGCTGCTTTAACTTCAGATGAAGCAGTTGCTCTTGTAAATATTACATTCCCGCCGGCGGAGAACGATGGGAAACTTTCTATCTTGAGCGATGGAGGAATGCGGCTGGGTTTTGCCCTCTGGCTGAGCTGAGGAGAAGTTGGCAGTCGGGATCCAACCTGTCCCGGCGGTGGGTTTTTCAAGCAAACGGGGAAAGTGCCCTCTCCAGGGAGGAAGAAGTTGGAGCCTGGCCATCTTCTGGCTCAAGAGAATCCAAAAACAATGTTTGGAGATCTGAAAATGGACCCATCAAAGCTACAGCTCCCTGGGACTGTTGGCTCCGACATCTTCAGGTGGCTTCGCCAAGGGTTGTGGTGGCCTATCCTACCGAGATGTTGTGGTTACCTCTCTCAGGAACATGTACTATGGAAGTTCAAGAATGACAATTGGAACGGGGTGTCAACGTAGCCAAAAATGGGGCCCAGAGCAATTGTGTACGGCCCTGCCCAGGCTCCATTTTCGCTGGCAGTGGCTATCAAAACAAATTAAAAACAAAACAAAAGGAGAAATGTTTCCCCTTTTGCATTTGAGCATGCAAGAAAGGACAGGAAAGGAGAAAGGGAAGAGGAAAGAAAAAGAAACAGAAGGGAAGATGGGAAGATGAGGAGGTTGGGGAGGTTGGGGAGAAACACGGGCCAGTCCTGGAGTTTGGGGAAGGCTCTGATGAGTGCTCTGATTTGGAAGCAGAGATGGGGCCAGGGCCGTCCGATAGTTATCAACTGCCTTTGGAGTCGGGAGATCAGTGGGGCAGAAGAATAGCTGGAGCCTGTTCCCAATGTGCTCATGCACAGAGCTGCCAGGAGAAGGGAACAGTTAAGGAAGAAGGGTCGACTCGGGAGTAAAAGCACAGGTGGACGGTGAATGGCCCCTCCCATAGGGAATAAAGAGGAGCGAAAGGGGAGTGGTGTTTGCAGGAGACACTTAGTTCATTTAATTAGTGTGAAGATTTGTTCCTGACTCTCAGAGACTCCTTGCCAAGTATTTCCTTGTACAGCGTTGCGCTTGGAAGCTATCGGCCTGGCAACTCTCCAAGCCTGATAAGGTCTGTGGTTGTAATTCACCCTTGAAAGACTGTTTGCTGGGACTTTGCTGGATGTGAATGGTAGGAATTCACATTAGCCAAATAAAAAGAGGTTTTGTCGGGACAAAGAGTCTGTTTCGTGATTTTGTGCAGCCTGAGTCAGAACAGAAACATCTCCAGTGGTGTTTTGGGATGAAAAGTTGTTTGTTTTTTTCATTGGATGGGATTTATTTCTCACAGATATATCTTCTGTGTGCAATTGTTAGAGATTTTGCTGAGCGTTTGATTTGTTGTTGGGGTTTGCATTGTTTAGATTTTATAGCATGGCTTTGCAAAAGCTAAGGAATGAAGGATGCAGCCATTTTAATAAGCAGACGAAGTAGGTCATTTATTCTGAATACACCTTTTGCGTTGGGCAACAATCATTGACAATACCTTATAAGACAGGTGGAGAATTAATTTCCCCAAGGGCCCAAATGAGAAATTGAGACGGTCGTGGAGGGGCGAACCAATAGAATTGTGAAGAGGCATAAGCACACATGAATATATGTAAATTTCAGGGGAAAAAAATAGCAGTTGCTTTCAAAATAAAAGAAATGCAGATGTGTTGTGTGTGTGGTATAGACATATTTATATTTGATCTCCAATTTCTTATTCATTTATTTTTATTTATTTTATACATTGCCATAGACAATAGTCTTTCTGTTCAGCAGGCAATTTTAACTGGGAAAAAAATATAAAGCAATCTAAAAATTCTCCTATTTATGTGACCTTTGAATCGATTCTTACTCCAGTGTGTCTCATTGGGAATCAGAATTTCAGAATTTTTGCATTTAGGAGTCCGTCCCCCCCTCCGTTTTTCTTTTCTTTTCTTGCTCTCAGCTGTTAAATTGTAGTTTAGTATTGTTCCTCAGCCTATTTAACGGATAAAATCATCGGTTGTGTTTGATTTGGGAATATCAGCCTTTTCAGTGGAACAAATCGCTCCCAGATCTTGTTTAAAATTTTCAGTGAGAAAAGGAGATTTGATGAATGCCTCGTTAAATGCCCAGAATCCCATTTGTAGACATCACCATTGCAGCTGGTAATATTTAGTTCTGCCAAAATTTGGGCAGATGCCAGTTCTTAAATATTTGGCACAATTCATCGAAGAGGAAGTAATGTTCACCCTTATCCAGTTGAAGGCAAATGGGAAGGATGTGTTTTAACTGTTTCCCATTAAAATGAGGCTGAACAAAAAGCAATCGCCTCTAACTGGGTGATTTTTATTTATTTATTTTAGGTTTTTTTTAAACCCGCCTTTATTGTTTTGATAAATAACTCAAGGTGATCAACTTACCTAATACTCCTTCCTCCTCCTATATTCCCTATCATAACAACCTTGTGAGGTGAGCCATGCTTAGCGAAAGGGTAGCTCAAGGTCATCAAGCCAGCTTGCACATTTGAGGCAGGATTAGAACTCACCGTCTCCTGGCAATTGGCCCAAAGTCACCCAACTGGTTTTCATGCCTGAGGCGGGACTAGAACTCACAGTCTCCGGGTGATTGGCCCAAAGTCAATCACAACTCACAATGGCCAACTGACAATGGGACAACTCACCACAGCCAACTCACAATGGCCAACTCGCAACAGGACAACTCGCCATGGCCAATTTACAACCCGGCAATTCGCTGCAGGACAACTTAAGAATTTAGTGTAATTATTTAAAATAATTTGAAAAATATTTTAATTTTTTGTCACTCACATTTTATTTTGTACTTCCTTGGCAACCTTTCTTTATTGATTTTATTAGCCTATTTCTTCATTATTAGTGTAACTTTTGCCCCAGGGTGAGTTGGCCGTGGTGAGTTGTCTCGCAATGAGTTGGCTGTGGCAAGTTGGCTATGGAAATTCAAATAAATAATTACAATTTGGGCCTCCTTATTTCTACCAACTCTCCAAACAGAAGCACTGATTCTTCTTGTTTAATTTCAAAGCCCCTGTTCCCAAAATCAGGCTGGCAGGTCACTCACCCCTGTAAAAATCTTGAATTTCCACTGACATTTTCTTCCTAGACAGCAAAGTGTCAAGGTAAGAATTGGTCCATAATCTTGGTGACCTATTTTATGGCTGTCATGACTTATGATCATCATGATGGAAGCTGTTCAGTCCAAAAGAACTCAGTATGTTAATTTATCCATCCAAATTTTCTAACTGAAGGTAGAAGAATTTCCTTGTTCACACCCCATATGGGTAATCCTTGACATACAACAGTATTGAGCAGGCCGCACTACCATTGTAAGTCGAAGACTATCTGTTTTGTGCTGTAGAAGGACATTCTTCTACAGTGGTGAAATGCTACCGGTTCAGCCTGGTTCAATCAAACCGGTAGCAAAAATTGCTACCGGTTTGGCTGAACCAGTAGTAAAAAAAAACAACTCAGATGATCAGCTGAGAGGATAAAAAAGAGAAAAGCACCAGATTGGCCCTCCCACCTGTCCCTATGCTTTTCCGTTCTTTATCCTCTCAGCTAATTGGCACGACAGAGCCTCAGGTGGTGTTTGGAAAGCTGCGCCCGTGCGTTAGGTGCATGCGCGAAGTGCACGATCACCGAACTGGTAGGGAAACTGTTCTTCTGCCTTCAGTTTGGCAATTTGGAGTGATAATCACTTGAGACTTTCAAGAAGAGATTGGACTGCCATTTGTCAGAAATGGTGTAGGGTCTCCCGCTTGGGAAGGGGGTTGGCTAGATGGCCTACAAGGTCCCTTCCAACTCTGATGATCTGTTATCAGTTATCTGTTATCAACACACGTTTGGACAGAACCACACCCTTTTGGAGTTCTTTTGGACAGAACCATGTCGCCTACGCTACGTCATTTTTTTCCATCTGTACCCAAACGGGAACAAATTGCTACCCTTCTCTGACAAATAATCAATTTAAAAATAGCAAATCTATCCGCTATATATAGTCAAAGGCCAGGACAGTCTCAGCGCATCTGCATTTTTCCTGTCTTAACCAACTAGAGAACTTAACCAAGGGAACTCATTCTTGGCCTGTTGCCCAAGAGGAAATTCACACCCCCAAAGGCTGCATCCAGTGATCAGAACTGACACCACACAACTCTCAATCGTTGTGAGAATCATAACATCTGGATGGTGGATGTGTGAATCCCACTCACCACGTCATAAAATGTCTTTTTTTTTCCCCAAGGGGAGGGAAGGAAGGATTAGCTGTGACATTGGTTCAGTCATTCCAGTAAGAGTCTTTTGCAAGAATCAAATTTTGGAGATTCTTAAGGTTTCTTTTGACCGTGCAAAGGAGCCTAACATGCAATAAAGTTTTTTTTTTAATTTCTCAATCATTTATTTATTTTATTTTATTAAACAAAAATGAGAACAAGAATAAGAGAATAAAAATACAATGACAGGGACAATAGGTACGTTAGTGCACTGATGCATGCCCCCTCTGCTAACCCACTTAAGTATGAAGTAAGGTCCACAGAAGTCAATTTGTGACTGAAACTGTGAAAATTTGTAGCTGAGACAACTGAATCAGGTAGGGCATTCCAGACTTTGACAACTCTACTACAGAAATCATATTTGTTTACAGTTAAGTTTAGAACGATTTACACTGAGTTTAAAACGGTTGTTTGTGTGCATATTATTGCAATTAAATCACAAAAAGTCATTTAGAAGTAAAACATTGCTACGTATAACCATGTATTTATGCTTGCAACAGTGGCAAATATCTGTAGCTCAGATGTAGGCTGAGGGTGACAATTTCTTATATTTATATTTATGCCCCATTATTTTTTTAAAAAGTGGCTTATCATTTAAAAAATAAATAAAAACGGAATTTATCACTGCAGCAGAGACAAACGTACAAAGAAAAAAAATCGGTATCAGTAAATAGAAGCAAATATTCCTCAGACTACAACCACAAATGGGGTTAGCATTTCCATCACTAAGCAAAGCAGTTTTCAAGTCAGTCGTGCCTGGTTTTATGACCTTTCTACCACAGTTGTTAAGTGAACCACTGTGCTTGTTAAGTGATTCAGTGACTTCTTTGGTAAAGGTTCCCCTTGAACATACGTACTAGTTGTTTCTGGCTTTAGGGGGCGGTGCTCATCTCCATTACAAAGCCGAAAAGCCAGCACTCTCCAAAGACGTCTCCGTGGTCATGTGTCCGGCATAATTAAATGCCAAAGGCGCATGGAACACTGTTACTTTCCCACCAAAGGGGTTCCTATTTTTCTACTTGCATTTTTACACACTTCTGAACTACTAGGTTGGCAGAAGCTGAGACAAGTAACGGGAGTTCACTCTGTTACGCAGCACTAGGGATTCGAACCGCCGAACTGCCAACCTTTCTGATCAACAAGCTCAACATTTTAGCCGCTGAGCCACTGCGTCCCTTCCTGGTAAAGGTATAAATACATAATAATACAGCCTCCTACTCTTAAATTTAAACAAAAATTAAAGGCACATCGTAGAGAGCATACCTAACAAACATATTTCTTTATCATTTTTATACGGTGATCCACCTTATCTCACAAGATGAGACCTTGAAAAAAGCATTCCGCAATTAAGATGTTAATATTATTTAAAGCTGGGAGAGAACATTAAGCATTACAAACAATGAAGCCACCTCATTAGATGACCATGTCCTTGAGACCCCAAGCCTGTTGACATTCAAGTTTTGAAGGACATCAAAGTTGGCACCAGCCCAGTGCCATCAATACAAGATATTGTCCTTTTCTTAAAAGGGAACCATGCTGTGTGTCGACGTTGTGTTCTTATACCTGTACATCGTGGAAATGAAAATTGATGATCAGAAATATATAACATAGAATCAAACATTGGAAGGGACACCAGAGGTCTTCTAGTCCAACCACCTGCTCAAGGCAGGAGACTTTATACCTGTGATGGTGAACCTATGGCACGCATGCCACAGGTGGCACGCAGAGCAATTTGCACGCGAGCTGCAGGCAAACTTACCTCACATGCATGCTTCTCACAGCTGATTTTTGGTGGGTTTGAGGCCTTTTTTGGCCTCCCAGAGACTTTAGGAAGGCTTCTGCAGGTTTTTCAGGCCAAAAACTAGGCCCGTTTCGTCACTTCCTGTTTTTCTGGAAATACCGGAAGTGATGAAACAGGCCTAGTTTTCATCCTGAGAAGCCTGCAGAAACCTTCCTCAAGCCTCTGGGAGGCCGAAAAAGGCCTCAAACCAGCCAAAAATCAGCTGTGAAGCACAGTGCAGGTAAGGGGGTGGCAAGGAGTGGGGGATTTTGCGCCCATGTGTAGGAGGCGTGGTGGGGAGCACATTGCCTTCTGGGTGCTGGCACGCAAGTGTGAGCATGCACTTTTTTTGGCACAGGAGCCCAAAAAGGTTAGCCACCACTGCCTTATACCATCTGGGTCAAATGATTGTCCATCTGTGAAAACCTCCAGTGATGGAGCAGCTATAATTCTGGGAGGAAAGCTAGTCTGTTGATTCATTGTTCTTGCTGTCAGAAAATTTATTCTTACTTCTAGGTAGGGTCTCCATCTAAGTAGTTTCTACCATTACTTCTTGTCCTATCCTCTGGTGCTCTGGAGAATAAGTTAACCCCTTCTTTTCTGTGTCAGGTCTTCAAGTCTGGAAGGCATTTACCATGTCCCCTATAATTCTTCCCTTCTGTAGGCTGTACATACCGTCCCCCATCCAATTTAGCCTCCAGTATCTCCAGAAATCCCAACCAAACTCCCCTGCAAGCTTTCCTACTCTTAGGAAGTCAAACTAACTTTTTCAGTAGCTGATGCTAGTCCAAGCAACTCAGATGGCAATAAAATGTAGTCAAAAATCCAGCTAAAACCACTGAGCAGAAAAGAGTTAAACTTAAAATGCCCTTGGAAACCTAACGTAGCTTATAAATTGTAACGTTTCTTTGGCAGGGTATGATCACTTTTGTTTTAAGTTGGCAAAACACAAGGAGTTGTAATTGATTGTGGAAGGCTAAGTCTACCAAGGATGTTAGCAAGGGTTGTCTAAAATCCCAAAACTTTGGCATGAGAGGCAATAGCAAGATGAAAGCTGAACTTCAGAAACTAATGTTATGGCCTAAGCACAACTCCATTTCTGAAAGAAAGGCAGAAAAACAGAGAAAAATCAGCTTCTAAAGAAAGTGAGAACTCAAAAAAAAAAAAAAAGTCTTCCATTTTTAACCCTTCTCCTCCTGTTGTCCTAATTTATGTACTTATTTATTTTGTAGATATGTACTGTCTTTGTCAAAATTGAACAGAAGGGGGGGAACCCATGAGGTTAAAAGTTAGTTAAGCAGTGGCAACAATGTCCTGGACCTAAGGAGAGAAATCTCCTTTGTATCTTCTGAAATGTAGAAGAAAGAACCGTAGGGCTGGAAGGGACTTTAGAGGTTTTCTAGTCCAACCCCTGCTTATGCAAGGAGCCTCATCCCAACCCAGTAAAATGGTTGCCCAGTCTATTTTTTCAAAACCTCCAGTGATGGAGCACCCACGACTTCTGGAGGCAAAGCTGTTCCACTGGTTGATCGTCCTCGCTGTTCAATAGTTTCTCCTTAATTCTAGGTTGCTTCTCTCCTTGATGAGTTTCCCTCTATGGCTTCTTGTCCTGCCTTCTGGAACAGCTTGACCGGTGGTGGGATTCAAATATTTTTGCTACCAGTTCAGTGGGTGTGGCTTGGTGGGCGCACTTTGCACGTGTGCACGCACTTTGCATACACCCGTGTGCCAAACATGCACTTTGCACAGGCACAGAGGCATTCTAACTCACCTCTTGCAAGCCTGCACGATGCCGGTCACTTCTTTTCAGCAGACTAGACATACCCAATTCCTGCAACCATTCTTCTTATGTTTTAGCCTCTAATCATTTATTTATTTCATTTTACTTATTTGATTTGTCAATCGCTTACAAGATAATAGGTATAAGTATAAACATGAGAAAGAATACAGGAAATAGGTATGAATAAATGGGGACAATAGGATAGGGACAGTAAGCACAATGGTGCACTTATGCACGTCCCTTACAGACTTAGGAATGGGGTGAGGTCAATAGTGGATAGTAGTAGATAGTTTAATCTATCTATCTATCTATCTACTTATTTTATTTTATTTATTTGATTTGTCAGTTGCTTACAAGATAATAGGTATAAATATAAACGTGAGTAAGAATACAGGAAATAGGTACAAATAAATGGGGACAATAGGACAGCGACGGTAGGCACGATGGTGCACTTATGCACGTCCCTTACAGACCTCTTAGGAATGGGGTGAGGTCAATAGTGTATCGATAGTTTGAGGTTAAAGGAGTGGGGGTTAGAGGATGGAACAACAGAGTCAGGTAGTGCATTCCAGCAATTTTATTGCTCTACTCTGCACCTTTTGTACTAGAGCCTCAGCAACTTTTTTGTATCATGGTGGCCAGAACTGGACATAGTATTTATTCCTCTTTAATTGAAGAAGCCAAGAAATGATCTTCTTTCCTCCTTTTAAGACTTTAGCAGGCAACTGAATGTTGGAAATTGTGCTGGAGGGAATCCTGCCTGGTCTAATTCTCTTCCTCCAGATTCATTCTTTTAGCAACAGGTTTGCTCAAACTGGACTGAACGAGTAGATACCTGGCCCACTGGAGATCTGGGACAACCATGACCTGGATGATTGAGAATCTTCATGGACATTCCTTTGGAGTCTTCCTTGCGTAAGACTCTTCCATACATTCTCCTTTTCTTCTAGACCTAACCATGATAAGTCTGTGGGGTTCTTGGTGCTCTCTGAGCTGGGTGGTTTTCTTGCAGACATTTTATTATTTATTTATTTTTTAATTTTTATTTTATTCGCATTTATATGCCGCCCTTCTCCGGAGACTCAGGGCGGCTTACAGTCTTTAGAGCACCATGCTAAGTGCTCGGCGATAGCCTTCATTCCATTGTATATGCCTGCTTATTACTAGGGCTTTGCACTGATGATGTTACCTAGTTCGGTAATGAAACGTCTCCAAGAAAACCACCAAGCCCAGAGAAGACCAAGGCCCTCACAACCCTCCTCCTCCTCCTCTATGCAAACCCACTCCCTTCTGCCACTGATGATGTTACCTCGTTCGGTAATAAAACATCCAACTTAGAACTATTTCCTGACAGTGAGAACCATTAATCAGAAATGGCCTCTAGAAATTGTGGGTGCTGCATCATTGGAGGCTTTTAAGAAGAGATGGTATGAAATGGTGTAGGGTCTCCTGCCTTAGAAGACTTCCAAGTTCCCTTCCAAGCTCTATTATTCAGCTGATGAATTGTTTTAGTCTTCTGTGTCAGGATGAAAATACATTGGAAACCACTGGTACCCAAAGTGAACCTTTTGAGGGGCTGGTTATTTGAGGAACTGTCTGTGGCGGTAGTTTCTGCCCATCCAGTTGGATCTGACGGAGGAGGAGGCTCCAGGACCCAAAGTGCATCTCTTTTGTTTCCATGCCTATCCGCTGGAAAAGCATCCCCTCCCATTCTACGATGGTTCTGCAAGCCTTTAAAATTTGGCTTCGCTCCCAGACCTTAGGCTCTTGCTATAATAGGGCAGGTATACTGTATGATGTTTGAGGGGAAGAGGAGGAGGAAGAGGAGGAGAAGTAGAAGTAGAAGGAGGAGGAGGAAGTGGAGGAGGAGGAGGAGGAGGAGGAAGAGAAGTAGAAGGAGGAGGAGGAGGAGGGAAAGGAGGAGGAGGAAGTGGAGGAGGAGGGGGAGGAGGAAGAGAAGTAGGAGGAGGAGGAGGAGGGAAAGGAGGAGGAGATGGAGATGGAGAAGGAGAAGGAGTATGATAAGAGGAGGAGGAGAGGAAGAGGAGGAGGAAGAGGAGGAGGAGAAGTAGAAGGAGGAAGAGGAGGAGGAGGAAGTGGAGGAGGAGGAGGAGGAAGAAGAGAAGTAGAAGGAGGAGGAAGTGGAGGAGGAGGAGGAGGAGGGAAAGGAGGAGGAGATGGAGATGGCGAAGGAGAAGGAGTATGATAAGAGGAGGAGGAGAGGAGGAGGAAGAGGAGAAGAAAAAGAAGGGGATGATCCCCAGAGAGAATTAATAACTCAGAAGTTCCTGCAATACTTGTAACCTTCACAGATAAAAGAATGTGCAGACACATTCACCCAACATACTTACTGTGATTGGGTTTAATCTGGCTTCATTCTTTATGTTATACGAACCAAAATTATTGGTTAGATTATGTGCTAATAAAAAAGGGGGGAATTCAACGTAAGCCAAATAAATATGTTGTGTAAGTCTCTGGGAATTATTATTCTGAACTCTTTACATAGTCAATTATCAAGATTGAGAAATTCTGGGGACTCTGGCAGCATATTAAACCCTTCCTTTCCTTCCTCCTTCCCTCCTTCCCCTTCTTTTTCTTCCTCCCTCCCTCCTCTTTTCCTTTCTTCTTTCATTCTTTCTTTCCTCCTTCCCATTTCCTTTCTTCCCATTTCCCCCCTTCCTTCTCCACTTTCTCCCTACAGTCTAATTTTATAAGCTTTACTATGTTCCTTCTGAGAAATCCCTTTCTTCCTAAGCTAAAAAAAGACCCTCTTGCTATAACTTTTCTCCAAGAAGTCAAGACATAAATCCTTTGGATGGCCCATGACTCCACTACTCTGACCCATGCCTCAGCCAATTTTTTTTTTCTCTGAGACAGTTTACAAAACGTTCTGAAAAGCTACACAATGATTTCCTAGTTAAACTCATCCTTGTAAAAGTCAATTGCCCATAAACTCTTCTTGCTTTAATTCGCCCCCCTCTCCACCCCAGTGAAGAGCAAAAGAGGTACAATCATTAAACCAGGGCAGATATAAATGGGTGATTACAGCGGCTGTTTACTGGAGAGACGCTCTGACAGCCCAATAATTTCCCAGTTGTGAAGACGGTTTTAAAGCAGGGCATGAGTCTACTTCCCTTCCTGCCTTTTGCCAAAAAAATTGTTGGATGCTGGAAAAAGAACTCTGACGTCAATCTCAAAGTAAACCCCAAAGCTTCGCTGCTAAAAGATTGATTTTAGCCCTCCGGAGTTACGAGAACTGCTGGTTGCATCTTCAACCTGGAAGGAGGATCTGCATCGGAGTTTCTTCAGCCCAGTGGAACGGACAGGTAAGGATTTTGGGAGTGGTGTGACAAGAAGCGGCATTGGCACAAGAGAGGCTGGAGCCCAGTGTAAAAAGAGAGAGAGAGAGAGAGAGAGGAAGGGAGAGAGGGAAGGAGGGAAGGAAGGAAGAAAGTAAAGAAAGAAACAAAGAAGGAAAAAGGGAGAGAGGGAATAAAGAAAATAGAGATGAGAGAAAGGAAGGAAGAAAAAGGGAAGGAGGGAGGGAAAGAGGGAGGGAGGAAGAGAGGGAGAGAATAAAGAAAATAGAGAAAGAAAGAAAAAGGGAGGGAGGGAGGACGAGAGAGAGAATAAGGAAAATAGAGAAAGAAAGAAAGAAAGAAGAAAGAAAGAAAGAAAGAAAGAAAGAAAGAAAGAAAGAAAGAAAGAAAGAAAGAAAGAAAGAAAGAAAGAAAGAAAGAAAGAAAGAAAGAAAGAAAGAGGGGGAAAGAGAGAAAGTGAGAGAGAAGAAAGGAAAGGGAAGAAAGAAAGAGAAAGAAAGGCAAGGCAAGACGGGAAGGAAGGAAGGAAGGAAGGAAGGAAGGAAGGAAGGAAGGAAGGAAGGAGACTCTCTCCAGTCTTTTCATCATGTTATCCATGAGGTCCAGCAAGTTGTAAGAAGGCATCTGAGTTTGGGATGTAGTAGGGGCTGCAGGGCACCTTCTGAATGTTCTTTAGGTGCAGTAAATTGAAAAGATTGCAGCAAAACCCGAAAGCCCATGAAAAGGCGTCCATGGCGAGAAACCTCATAAAATGCAAAAGGCCCAAATTAGCATAATCGTAGCCCTAATTCCTGAAGTTTTAGCTGCTCTGCCAGTAGATTTCCTGGCAATTGACTTTTGCAAATCCCGAGAAAGGCTTGGTTGTTTTGTTTGCATTGTAAGTAGATGGCAAAGTCGCTCAGATTTGGGGATAACACAAAAATTCACAGGCGGTGAGAACTGGGGACCGGGCGTGCCCTTTCTGCAAGATAAAACTGGAACCTGGGAGATTGTTGAAGGAGGGGAAAGAGGATATTATGGGTGAGATGGACTTTATTTCTGGAATGTGGTTACAACTCAAGGTCTTGAGTCGAAAATATGTAGGCATGAACATTGACTGCAAAAAGTCTCCTGAGTTTTAGGTTATCAAAACAAGGTGATCGAGTAAATCAGAAGCTGATTCATTTCTCCGGGACATTAAGAGTCAAAATGGCAAGGGTGAGTAAAAAAAAACTAGACATATAACATACTGTCTAGAATAGGGATCTCCAACCTTAGCAACCTTGTGGAGTCTTAAAGTTGCCAAGGATGGAGACTCCCAGTCTAGAAATTATCAGTCAACGAATATCCAAATTATCGGTCAAGTGCTGGAAATATGGCGTGGGAAAGGTTTCACTGAAGAGAGATGTTACAGAAGTGCAGAGTTGAAAGGGACCTTGGAGGTCTTCTAGTCCAACCCCCTTTTCAAGTAGAAAACCCAACACCAATTTCAGGCAACCTTAAAAACTTCAGTGATGGAGCATCTACAACTTCTGGAGGCAAATCGTTCCACTGGTTCATTGTTCTAATGGTGAGGAAGCGTCTCCTTAATTCTAGGTTGGATCTCTCTTTGATGAGCTTTCATCCGTTACTCCTTGTCCTGTCCTCAGGTGCTTTGGAGAAATGGTTGTACCTCTCTGTGACAGCCCCTTCAATATTGGAAGGCTGTTATCATATCACCCCCTGGTCCTTCTCTTCATTAAACTAGACGTATCCAGTCCATGATATGGATATGGAATATGGAGATGCAGATATCTATATCTTCCTTTCCCTTAGATATTTATTTATTTATTTATTTTATTTTTATACCACCCCCTCTCCCAAAAAGGGACTCGGGGCGGTGTACAACCTACTAAAAATAGAATATATACAATTAAAAATGAATTAAATACTATAAATCCGGCCGAATCCCTTCAAATATAAAACTCCAAGGTTTAAAATTCCAGGATTAGATTAAAAAGTTAAAATTTAAAAATTTAAAAACCGAATTAACATTAAAACCCCATACACTGTTTACTGGGCCAGGCCAGCCTGTTGGAAAAATAAGGTCTTTACTGCGCGCCGGAAGGTCTGGATGTCGGTAATGGCCCGTATCTCCGGGGGCAGATCATTCCACAGGGAGGGGGCCCCCACAGAGAAAGCCCGCACCCTCGGGGTCGCCAGCCGGCAACGATCAGGCGGCGGCACCCCGAGGAGGGCAACCCTGTGTGAGCGTACTGGGCGGCGGGAGGCTGTTGATGGCAGCAGGCGGTCCCGTAAGTACCCAGGCCCCGAGCCATGGAGCACTTTAAATACAGTCAGTATCACCTTGAATCGGATCCGGAAGGCCACAGGAAGCCAGTGCAGCCTGCAGAGAAGCGGTGTTACATGGGAGCTCTGAGGGGCTCCCAAGATCACCCGCGCAGCTGCATTCTGAACCAATATGGAGGAGTTGTAGAAATTTTGGTTGACAGGAATGATTACGGAAGGGCTGAGGACCAAAAAGTCAAGAGATGGTCACCATTGCATGACGTGCATCCCCGACACACAGTGCTTATAAAAAGAAAAGGCAGAGATGGCCATTGACTTCTTTCATCCTTTGCTGGCTGAGATGCTATTTGCATCACCTTGGCTCCCCTACCTGTGGGACCATCCATGGACCACCTCTGCAGATGAAAGGGAAACAGAGCTTTCTCTGGAAGGATACCCGCTGCCAAATCAGCACCCAGTGGCACATTGTTTCCTTAAAGTTGTGATTCTGATGCAAAGTGCATTAATCTCTCCCACTCTTCTCTCCTTCTCTCTCCTTATCTCTCTGTCTCACACACAAACACACACACACACACACACAGATAGAGACAGAGACAGACAAAGACAGAGAGAGAGACAGAAAGACAATTAGACACACATAGAGAGAGAGAGAGAGACAGAAAGACAGAGATACAGAGAGACAGACAGAGACAGACAGGGAGACAGGAGAGAGAGAGAGAGAGAGGGAGGGAGGGAGAGAGAGAGAGAGAGAGAGATTCTTTCAACCCAAGCAGAAGTTGTCTGAACCTTTTCATTTGTCTGCCTCTGTGTTTGTTCCAATTTGAAAGAATGTATGCAGGCTCATATCAGCTAAATATGTTTGCATGTCCCAGGAAGTCCAATTTTTTTCCTACCGGTTCTATGAGAATGTGCTACATGCACACAAACAGGGCTCAAAGACCGCCTTCTGTGTCAATCATGGTGAGTTGACCTGTTTTTTTAGCTCAACTGAGGCGCGGCAATCCACTCTGTCGCACGAATCAGCTGAGCTAAAAAAACAAGGGAATATAGGAGAGGTAACAGCAGGGGTGGCTGGGCAGGACCAGCCAGAGGTGGCATTTGTCGGTTCTCCGAACTACTCAAAATTTCCACTACCGATACGCCAAAACCGGTACAAACTGGCTGAATACCGCCTCTGGTCCCAGGCCTTGAAACCGAAGAGAGTAATAGAATAACAGAGTTGGAAGGGGGGTCTTCTAATCCAACCCCTTGCTCAAGCAGGAGACTGTACCATTCTGAACAAAATGGCTGTCCAGTCTCTTCTTGAAAATTTCCCGTGATTGAGCATTCACAACTTCTTGAGGCAAGCTGTTCCATTGGTTAATTATTCTGTCAGGAAATTTCTCCTTGGTTCTAGGTTGCTTCTCTCCTTGATTAGTTTCCACCCATTGTTTCTTGTCCTGCCTTCAGGGGCTTTGGAGAATAGCTTGACTCCCTCTTCTTTGGGGCAGCCCCTCAGATACTGGAACACTACTATCATGTCACCCCTCGTTCTTCTTTTCATCAGATTAGACCCGTGATGGCGAACCTATGGCACATAGAGCCATTTGTGCGGGCACATGAGCCCCAACCAAACTTACCTCACTGCACATGCATGTGCCTCCCAGCTGATTTTTGGCCTGTTTGAGGCCTTTTCCGGCCTCCCAGAGGCTCAAGGGAAGCCTCTGCAGCCTTTGGAGGCCGAAAAACAGGCCCGTTTCATCACTTCCTGTATTTCCGGAAATACCGGAAGTGACAAAACTGGCCCAGTGCTGTAAGGGGGGGATCATGCATGCATGTGAAGGGGGCATGGGGGGGAGCATGCATTGCCTTCTGAGTGCTGGCACACAAGCATTGCGCATGTGAGCATGCACGCAAATTTTCAACACAAGAGCCCAAAGAGGTTAGCCACCACTGGACTACCCAGTTCCTGCAACCGTTCTTCATATGTTTTAGCCTCCAGTTCCCTAATCATCTTTGTTACTCTTCTCTGCCCTCTTTCTAGAGTCTCAATATCTTCTTTTTTGTATCATGGTGACCAAAACAGAATATTTTTTATTTTTTTGCAAAACTATCTAGGCCATCCAGGATGAGATGCTACTGCCTGTCCCCCTTGCTTTACAATCTGCAGGCGTCCCATCCAAAATCCATAAATTCCGCCTCCAGTTTCCAGCTGACCTTGAGTTAGCAAGATAAAGGGCTGGCAAGCAGCCCTCCCCACACGGATCATGTCATGTATGATCTGGAGAAAAGGACAGTTATACAACCAGAGCTTCGGTGTGGTCAGTGAAATGGATGGAGCGAGAGCATCGCTTTATCCAGGCATGAATGCCATACATGCCATAAAGGATGAGCCAGGTTTTTGTATAAAAGTCATGTAACTTTTATATAACTTTTATATATCGCACTTGGCCAATAAAGTATTCTATTCTATTCTATCATCTCATTGGCCTGCAGGATTGGCCGGTCAGGCTCCACATAGATAAAAACAGAAGATTGATATAAGAGAGCATAGATCGTCCTCAACATGCGACCACAACTGATCCCCACTTTTCCATTGCTAAATGAGACAGTTATTGAGTGTTGCCCTATTTGACGACCTTTCTCGGCACCATTGTTAAAGGAACCACTGCAGTTGTTAAGTTAGCAACATGGCTGTTCAGGGAACCCGGCTCCCCCATTAACTCTGCTCATTAGAAGGTCGCCAAAGCATGACCGTGGGTCACTGTGACCGTCATAAATAGGATGTCAGGATTCCGGCACTTAACCCCATTTAAATCATGAGTCTCGAGCCAAACTTCCAAAACTTCAAAGGATTTATTGGGAGTTAACATGTCCGGCACTGCCTGGGTGTAGCCGACTCTGAGACACATCATTCATTGTCACCCTTGACCCTGGTTTTTCCCCCACCCCCTGGGTGTATCATAATTCATATTCTCCAATGGGACACATCCATAGCCAAGAGTCATCAATCATGCTCTCCACTTAGAATTTTGCACGGCAGAAACATCAGTCACTTAGTTACTATCTTTGAAAAACTATTATGGAATGTACTTTTCAATTTCCAAGCTGCCACATTGCTCTTTCAAACCGCTTTCCCCCCTCCCTTTCTGTTGGCAACTTTAAAAAGACTATACAAATATCTTATGAGTTGACATTCGGCTCCCCTCACTTCTTGACGGTGACCTGTACAACACAAAAAGAAAACAAATTTATTGCAGGTATAGGATTTAGGGTTGCAAACCCCGCCCCGCAGACTTGGTTGGATTTTCTGCATGGAACCTTGTCACAAGGTGATCGACTCGGACATTCCTATTCTTTACCCAAGGTGCCTCTGATAAGGGGTAGCCCTTCCACTTGATTAACTGTGAGTTGACATAGGAGTCTGTTGCTAATTACGTCTGAATTCTAATCACAAAACCATTGGGGATGCTGCAACGATCGTAAGCAGGAGTGGGATTAAGCTAGTTTGGAGCAGTTCGGGTGAACCGCTAGTTCCGGCGATTAGTTGGCCCCGCCCATTTACCCCTGCCCTAGTCTGTCCTATATTCCTTTGTTTTTTCACCCCAGCTGATTTGCCGTGGATCAGCTGTTTTTACTCACCGTAGCTGCAGCAGAAGGTAACTTTTAGCTGCACGCACACGCAAAGCACGCACTCACCAAACCAGGTGTTACACCAGTGGAATCCCACCCGTGGTCGTAAAGGGTGAACAAGGGTCTTAAGTCGCTTTTTTCAGTGCCGTTACGACTTTGAACAGTCAATAAACGAAGTGTTGTAAGTCGATTACCTGTATTGGAACACTATTGTGTCACCCCCTAGTCGTTTTCATTAGGGTTAGGGTACCTATAATTTAACAAAAACTTGTGAATCGTTATCAGAATAATATAATTAGGTAAATATTGCAAATATGATGATTGATATATCATTGGTAGTAAAAGGAGTGAGGTTAAGAATATAGAGATTGACCCAAAAATAACATACTGGAATACTGAATAATTAAAATTGAGAATAGAATAGAATAGAATAGAATAGAATAGAATAGAATAGAATAGAATAGAACAGAATACTTTATTGGCCAAGTGTGATTGGACACACAAGGAATTTGTCTTGGTGTAAATACTCTCAGTATACATAAAGAAGGAACATTCGTTAAGAATCAAGAATCATAATGTACAACACTTAATGATAGTCATAGGGTACAATCAACATCAAATCATACTAGGAAACAGAGGATACAAGCAACAAAGTTACAGTCACAAGTGGGAGGGGATGGGTGATAAGGAGTGATGAGAAGATTAACAGTAATAGTAGTGTACACTTTGTAAATAGTTGAACAGTGTTGAGGGAATTATTTGTTTAGCAGAGTGATGGCTTTCGGGAAAAAACTGTTCTTGTGTCTAGTTGCTCTGGTGAGCAGTGCTCTATAGCGTCGTTTTGAGGGAAGGAGTTGAAACAGTTTATGTCCGGGATGTGAGGGGTCTGTAAATATTTTCACAGCCCTCTTTTTGACTCGTGCAGTATATAGGTCCTCGATTGAAGGCAGGTGGGTGGTAATTGTTTTTTCTGCAGTCCTAATAATTATATGTATTGATACTAAATTGGAAAAATTGCCAACCTCATTGTGTAAGAGGAATATTGTCATATTTGTGTCAAAATGTAAGACACCATGGAACCACACTGTTCATGCAAACGATTTTTGTTGCAAAGAAGAAAGGTGTTAGGGTTAGGATGAATCACGCAGGTTGGATTTGGGTTAAAAACTCCCCATGGCCCCAAATACCAATCAGTTCCAGGAAATCTGGATAGGGTTACCTGATTTTTCTTCCACTGCATGGAAAAACTTTGGAGACACCCAGAGATCATACAGCACATTTTCGCCCATGAAAGAACGTCAGTTCTCTGTAGCTGGAAAGGTAAATTAGAAGAATTAGAGTTTATTTTATATTATTTTATTTTTATTTATTTATATTTTATTTTGTCAATTGCTTACAAGATAATAGGTATAAGTAAAAACATAGTTATGAATACATGGATGCATATAAGAAAAATAAAAAATATTAAAAAAACAATAGGACAGGGACGGTAGGCACTTTGGTGCACTTATGCACGCCCCCTACAGACCTCTTAGGAAAGGGGTGAGGTCAATAGTAGACAGTCTAAGTTTAAAGTTTTTGGGGTTTGGGGAAGAAACCACAGAGTCAGGTCGAGTCTTCCAAACACTGACCACTCTGTTGCTGAAGTCGTATTTCCTGCAATCAAGTTTGATGCGATTAACCTTGAGTTTGTATCAATTGTTTGCTCTTGTGTCATTATGTTTGAAGCTGAAGTATTCATTGACAGGTAGGACATTGCAATGTATGATTTTATATATTATACTTAGATCGGACCGAAGGCGGCATAATTCAAGGTTTTCTAGGTCTAGAATTTCAAGTCTGGTGGCATAAGGTATTCTGCAACGAGTAGAGAAGTGGAGAACTCTTCTTGTGAAATATTTCTGGACTTTCTCAACTGTATTAATATCAGATACATAATGTGGGTTCCAGACTTTGGTTGTGGGTTGGTGAGTTGGAGCAGTGCAAACATTGCTGCAGCTGCCCAAGAAGCCAACACAATTCTAGGCTGCATAAACAGAGGGATAGAATCATGGATTAGACAAGACAGTCCCTTGTCTTAAATGGTATAGGTTCTCCTGCTTCTATTCTAAATTCTAAAGATCATGTGAAGTGTTAATGCCACTTTATAACGGCTTAGTAGGATCACACCTAGAATACTGCATCCAGTTTTGGTCACCACGATGTAAAGAAAAGATGTCGAGACTCTTAGAAAGAGTGCAGAGAAGAGTAGTCAAGATGATTAGGGGCCTGGACGCTAAAACATATGAAGAACGGTTGCTGGAACTGGGTATATGTAGACTGATGAAAAGAAGAACTAAGAGGTGACATGATAGCAGTCTTCCAATATCTCAGGAGTTGCCCCAAAGAAGAGGGAGTCAATCTATTTTCCAAAGCACCTGAAGGCAGGACAAGAAGCAACAGATGGAAACTAATCAAGGAGAGAAGCAACCTAGAACTAAGGAGAAATATCCTCAAAGTTAGAACAATTAACCAGTGGGACAACTTGCCTCCAGAAGTTGTGAATGCTCCAACATTGGAAGTTTTTAAGAAGAGAATAGATATCCATTTGTCTGAAATGGCACCCACAACTTCTGGTGGCAAGCTGTTCCACTGGTTAATTGTCCCCACTGTTAGGAAGTTTCTCCTTAATTCCAGGTTGCTTCTCTGCTTGATTAGTTTCCATCCATTGCTTCTTGTCTTGCCTTCTGGTGCTTTGGAAAATAATCTGACTCCCTCTTCTTTGTGGCAGCCTCTCAAATGCTGGAATACTGCTATCATGTCACCTCTGGTCCTTCTTTTATTTATTTTTTATTTTTATTTATTTATTTTTTGTCAATTGCTTACACGATAATAGGTATAAGTAAAAACATAGTTATGAATACATGGATACATATAGGAAAAATAAAAAAAATGAAAGAAACAATAGAACGGGGACAGTAGGCAGTTGGTGCGCTTATGCACGCCATGCATAATAATGGGAAGACTTTATATATCCTCAACTTATTATAGACTGGCATTTCACTACTGTACATTCCTTGTCTGGGACTGGATACCATCACAGTAAGGCGGTTAGTGATTTATTCTTCTCCAGAAACTGTGAGCCCCAGCAAGGTAATGTATTGTGCTAGCAAAAATAGAGGCTGTTTTTTTTTTCCCCAGAGTCGTGATATGCCACTGAAATTGTCAAGGAAGGTGACTGCAAAACAGTTCCATGTTTGCTAAAAGAATTTCCAGTAGCTTGCTTCAAAGTTCAGTTTACATTTTCATTACAATTTACGATACATTACAATTTAATCTCATTTTACATCAGTTCTTCATTCGAAGTTATGACAGTACTGAAAAAATTGACGTGACTGTTTTTCATACGGGAGGAGGGAAGAGAAGGGGGACTTTGGGGTTCCTGATGTTATTTAACCTTGGTGATTTTCTTGCAGATGTTTTATGACCCAACTAGGTAACACCATCAGTGCTTGAAGGGAAGAGGGTGGAAGAGAGGAGAAGGAGGAGAGGAGGAGGGGGAGGAGGATTGTGGGGTCCTGGTGCTCTCTGAGCTTGGTTGTTTTCTTAGTTGTTTCCTTACCAAACTAAGTAACATCATCAGTGCTAGAAGGAGGACCGTTTGCAAGAGGGGAGGAGGAGGATTGTGGGTTCCTTGGTGCTCTTTGAGCTTGGTAGTTTCCTTGCAGACGTTTCATTACCACACTAGGTCATGTCATCAGTACAAAGTGGGAGAACCATTTTGACAGGGGAAATGTGGACAGCCATTCTTTAGGCTGCAGCTTCAGTCAAAGTTCAATCAAATGTATATTCTATTCCCCAGTGTGAATACCTAAAGAAACAAATCACTCCAAGGTTCCTCTCGCTTCTTCTCCATGAAGTAGGACCTAAAGTATTTGGTGCTTAGCCTGCCCTACTGTGGGCACCTGAAAAAACTCTGTAATAGCAATACCGTGTTTCCCTAAAAATAAGACCCTGTCTTATATTTTTTTTTCCCACCAAAAAAGGCACCAGGTCTTATTTTCAGGGGATGTTATCCACTGACTAACCTCACTTATGTGTGTTGCCCATGGCCTCCTTTTTGCTGTCAGAGGCCTTCAGGAACTACTTCTGCAGCTGACAATGCTATCCTGAAGGCCTCTGCAGCCATAATAGAACTCTGGATCGATCCAAAGCTTTGTTATCAGCTCCGGGGGCCTTCAGGAAAGACTTGCCAGCCTTGCTGGCTGCAGAATAAATAGGCCGGCAAGGCAAGTGTTGGGGTGTGCGAGGCCTGGCTACAATTGTCCAAAGGTAAATAGTAGGGCAGTTCCACCCCCCCATCCCCACCCTAGCTTAATTTTTATCAATTCACTCTGGATCCTTAATTAGGGCTTATTTTGGGGGGTAGGGCTTATATTGGATGCACGTTTAAAATCAAGCTAGGACTTACTTTTGGGATAGGTCATATTTTTGGGAAAACAGGGTAGCATTTAGATTTATAATTTATATTAGATTTATTTCACAGTGCTTGTTCCTCTCTTAGCAGTTTACAGATTCAGCAGATTGCCCCCAAAAATCTGGATAAAAGGGACAGAGAAGCTTAATTACTGAGAGATAAATGCAGGGGGAGTCTTTAAAATGGATTTTTGCTGTCCAAAGAAATTCCATTTGCAAAGCGTCCAGGCTCCCATTTCAAGGAGGATAGAGTTGGCTTTGGCTGTAACTGATCTGCAAAAGAAAACCATCATTTTTGTAGGTGATTGCCGGGAAATTAAGTTGTATTTTGGTATTCTCTGGAGAGATGTCAGCAGCAATGGTCTTTGATTTCCAGGGAATTTTAGGAGTGAGTGTCAAATATTCCTTAGAAAGAGATTCAAATTTTGAAAGAAAGGAAGAAGATGAACTAAATTGCCTCTTTTAAATCCAGTGTTTTTCAGCCTTGGCAACTTTAAGATGCGAGGACTTCAACTCCCAGAATTCCCCAGACAGCTTTGGGAATTGACATCCACCCATCTTAAAGTTGCTTAGGTTGAAAAATACTAAGGAACAGAAACAGAGTTGGAATGGTCAACTAATCCAATCCGCTGTTCTTGCAAGAGATTTGTATATTATTTCTGTCCACAATCTCTTCTTAAAAACCTCCAGTAATGGGATATTCCCAACTTCCAAAGGCAATTCCTTCCACTGGTTAATTGTTGAATCTCTTTGAACTGTTAATTAGTGAAGTAATTTATTAATAAATTCATTTAATAGTGAATTAATGAACGTCAGTGAAGTCAGTGAATATTAGTGAATGAGTGAACTAATGTATTAATAAATTAATGGACTAAACAGTTAATTAGAACCATTGAATACTATTCTAATCTCATGTCCAAGCTCCATGCATTAATTCAAACATTTGCAATCATTGTGCATCTGTGATTTGTTGCATATTTATGGACTTATATCAATCTTCACTCACTTTTCCCTATAAGTGTGCGGCCCTTATCTTGTAAAATGAAGAGAACAGGTGAGATACTCAATGCCTACTCCATCTAGTATATCTTTAGTGTTTCTGTGTTCCTTGCTTTTCCAAATCTGTGGTCCTCCAAACTTTGGGACTTTTCATCGCTAGGGAATTTGCCTCTTTAAATCCATCCTCCCCCAGCTTTTTTTTTAAAAAACACCAATTCAAATCTTCAGCTCCATCTAATTCTAAGAGTTGGCACCTTCCTTTTGCGCTTCCTTCTATTGAAAAAAAAAAATGGTGCAAGGTTTTTTCTTGATCAGTAGAGAGAGCTATAACATTAAAAAAAAATAGTGCTGGAATCATGTTGCTGTTAACCAAAAATGTTTTTTTTTTTTTTGCAAAGAAAGGAGATTGAAAATGAGCAAAGCCATAACAGGTTAACAAGAGAAGAAGATGTAAACAAAAAAAAATTACCTTGAGCCTTTTTGAGAGTTGGCCTTTAAGATGCCGTGATTAGTTTCCATGCATTGTTTCTTGTTTTGTCTTCTGGTATTTTGGAAAATAAAGACGAAGGGGCCAACTTATTTTCCAAAGCACCAGAAAACAAGACAAGAACCAATGGATGGAAAGCAACCAAGGAGAGAAGCAAGTTAGAATAAATAAGGAGAAATTTCCTAACAGGACAATTAATCAGTAGAATGGCTGGCCTTCAGACTCCATCACTGGAGGCTTTTAAGAAAAAGAGACCAGACAGCCATTTGTCTGGAATGGTCTAGTCTAGGGGTCACCAACTTTTTGGACCTCAGGGACCACCAAACTCATAATTTTAAATCCCGCAGATCTGCTGTGGAGAATAGGTTGGTCCCTTCCTCTCTGTGACAGCCCCTTAGAGATTATCATATCAACCCTTGTCCTTCTCATCATTAGACTAAACATACCTAGAATGGTTGCTGGGACTGGGTATGTCTAGTTTGATGAAAAGAAGGGCTAAGGGGTGACATGATAACAGTCTTCCAATATCTCAGGGGTTGCCACAAAGAAGAGGGAGTCAAACTATTTTCCAAAGCACCTGAGGGCAGGACAAGAAGCAACAGATGGAAATTAATCAAGGAGAGAAGCGACCAAAAACTAAGGAGAAACTTCCTGACAGTTAGAGCAATTAATCAGTGGAGCAACTTGCCTCCAGAAGTTGTGAATGCTCCAACACTGGAAGTTTTTAAGATGAGATTGGACAACCATTTGTTTGAAACGGTATACTCAGTTTCCTGCCTAAGCAGGGGGTTGGACTAGAAGACCTCCAAGGTCCCTACCAACTCTGCTATTCTAGTACCCTCAAACATTTATCATATGGTGTAACCTGAAGACTCCTTACTATCTTTGTTACTCTTCTCCGCACTCCTTTTAGAATCTCAACATATTTTTTGTATCATGGCAATCAGAATTAGACACACATCTGATCATAAAAGTCAAAGAAACACCTACCAACCATCACTGGACTGCCTGATAGATTATGATCCATGGTCTTCAATAAAGAGGCCTTCCTCCCAAAAAATGGGCTGATAATATTTAACATCATCATCATCCATAATTCCATAATTCTTTGTCTCATATTCCTAGAAGCAAAGACCTTTAATATGATTGTGTCTTCTAATCATCTACTGAATTTGATCTCCTCTGCAGCCATACAATCATAATGGTATAGAACAGAGGTCTTCAAACTTGGCAAGTTTAAGACTTGTGGACTTCAACTCCCAGAATTCTCCAGCCAGCTATGCTGGGAGTTGAAATCTACATGTCTTAAAGTTGCCAAGTTTGGGGACCCCTGGTGTAGAAACTTTACAGGAATGGTTGTTTGTCTTGAACTTTCCTTATGTGTGGAAGAGATCAAAAATTATGTCAATTAGCACGACTTCACTGGTCAACAGTCCAATCTTAACAGATAACAGTTAATCAGAGTTGGAAGGGACCTTGTAGGTCATCTAGTCCAACTCCCCGCCCAAACGGGAGACCCTATACCATTTTCGACAAATGGCAGTCCAATCTCTTCTTGAAAGTCTCATGTAATGATGCTCCCACAACTTCCGAGGGCAACTCCTGTTCCATTGGTTGATTGTTCTCACTGTCACTGTTTTAGTCTCCAGTCCCCTGATCATACTGGTTGCTCTTCTCTGTACTTTTTCTAGAGTCTCAACATCTTTTTATAGTATGGTGACCAAAAATGGATGCAGTACTCTAGGTGTGGTCTTACTAAGGCTTTATAGAGTGGTATTAGTACCTCCCTTGATCTTGATTATATCCCTCTGTTAATGCAATTTAGGATTGCATTAGTTTTTTTGGCTGCTCCTGCACACTGCTGGCTCATATTTAGTTGATTGTCCACTAAGACTCCAAGATCCCTCTCACATTTACTGCTATTGAGCCTGGTTTCACCCAGTCTATGTGTGTACTTTTTGGTTTTTCTTGCTTAAGTGTAGGACTTTGCAAGTTTTCCTCAAAGGCGTCACTGTTTTTTCACAACAAGTTTGTAAAGTAGATTAAATTAAGTGGGAATAACTGAACTAATGAACTTTATGAGTAGATGTGCCAGGAAATTAATCCCAGTTCACCATTTAACAATTAACCTCATTTCCCCCTAGGAATCAGAAATAAAAAGAAAGATTTACATGCGACCAAGAGTTTACAGAAAGTTTCCTTTGAAAGTTTTCCTTTTTTTAAGGGATATGACATTATCCTGCAAAGCATTAATTTCACCCAGGTTCTGAATTCTAAGATTTACTGTTACTGTTATTTACGTTTTGAGAAATGGGAATTGTGAAATTGTATGAAATTGCAGCTCACTTCATTCTGTACGCCATTCATAAACTATGGCTTAACGTGCAAGAAAAATAACACAAGGTTGAAAATCCATCAGAATTCAAAAGCAACATAAAGCAGATGTGTATGTGTGTGTATGTGTGTGTGTGTGTGTGTGTGTGTGTACACAACTATATCCCTATCTATATCATCTGTATCTCAATATTCCAGGCACTCACTATTCAACAACCAACCTTGCATTCAATCCTCTGTTAAGGCATAACAAAGCAGTTTTCTCTACCTATGAAATTATCTGCTTTTCATCATTTTGCTGTTACTTAAAATCTTTAAGCCATTTTGTCCTATTTTATTCTGAGACCTATCTTCTTGTGTAGCTTCCCTCCTTCCTTCCTCTCTATCTCCTTCTTCATTCCCTCACTCCTTCCCTTCCTCTCTATCGCCTTCCTTCCTCGTTCCCTCTTTCCCTCCTTCCTTCTGCCCTTCCTTCCTCTCTATCCCGTTCCTTCTTTCCTTTCTTCCTCCCTACTTCCCTTCCTCTCTATCTCCTTCCTTCATCCCTCCCTCCCTCTCTTCCTCCCTCCCTCCCTACTTCCCTTCCTCTCTATCTCCTTTCCTCCCTCCTTCTCTTCCTTTCCTTTCAAATCAGTGTTGATTTCTAGAGAATGTCCCACAGTTTTGGCAAGATTTTAAAAATGGGTTGCCATTTGCCTGCTTTTTAAAGCTGAGAGAGAGGGACTGGCCCAAAGGCTGACCCAGCCGATCTACAACTCATGGTCTCCTAGCTTCTAGTCTGATGCCTTAACCACTACACCAAACTAGGCCTCCGTTGCTTAATTTACCCATTCAGTAATGCCAAAGTGGCACCATCAGTCAACCAAGCTGGTTCAAGGCATCCTAGTTCCCAAGAAGAATGGCATTTCATAACATGGGAGAGACAGACAGATGGAAGGAAGAGAGAGAGAGAGAGAGAGAGAGAGAGAGAGAGCCCAGTTAAATTTATAACATGATTCAAAGCCATGTATTTGCAGTCACGATCTCTAAGTTCCATGGTCAGGCATCTCTTCTGTTGAGAAATTCCAAGCAATCATGGCCGCCGGTCACAAAAATGCAATTTCTGTTCTGGCCTACCTAGGCTTCCTTATTGCACTCGGAATGCAACGAGAGAACTAATTGCCAAACACAGGGCAAGGCCAAACTAGACACAGAGTCAAACAGAACTGTTCACAGCTTGTATCGACCGGACGGACTAATTGCTTCCTGCAAAAGCTCACATCCCGTTTGCTCCACTTTTATGTCCTATGGGAGGAGTCAATCATCTCCAAGGTGTAGCTGTCAGGGCTCCGGCACCCACCCCCATTTAAATCATGAGTTTCTAGCCGCATCTCTCAGAGTTTAAAAATATTTATTAGGAGTGAACATGCCGGTGCTACCTGGGTGCAGCCGACTCTGAGACACATCATTCATTTCCCCCTTGACCCTGGTCTTCCCCCACCTCCTGGATGTATATTCTCCAATGGGACACATCCATAGCCAAGAGTCAACAATCATGCTCTCCAGTAATAATCTTGTGCGCCAGAAGCTTCGGCCACCTAGAAATTATCTAAGGAATGCATTACTTCCCCCACTCCCTTTCTGCTGGCAACTCTAAGAGACCAGAGAAATATTTTTGACTTGACAATAGCCTTACTCCTGAGTCGGCCCTGCTTTTTCAGTTGTTCTTGTCTTCTGGTAGCCCTGCGCATGCGCAGGCTGGGAACCGGCTCCAGCTGCTCCTCCACCTTACTGCTGTCCGAGCCTGAAGGCAGCTGATAACTGCCAGCCTGCCCTGGCCCCATCCCTACCTCCAATGCAGAGCCCTCCTCAGCCTCCAAGACTGGCCCAGGTTCCTCCCCAACCTCCTCATTGCTGTCCGACTCTGCTGCCAGCTCCTCCAGCCGCCAGCAGGCCACAACAATTTCTCAAAGGTCTGATACAGCCTTCCTTCCGCTGGCGGTTCCTTTGTGACCCTCCTGTCCTCCTTGGCCGTTCTCTTCTCATTCGGGAACCGCCGACAGATAGGGTTGTCTCTTCTTGCTCTGCTATCCATCACTCAGCCTGGGAAACCTGTCTTTCCTTGGCTGCGTCTCAACAGCCAGCTGGAAACGTTGCAGCTGTTGACCAAGGATGGCTGTCCTGCAGAGCAGAAATTGCAGAGGGCGGTGGGATTGGGGGGGGGGTGTGTGAAGGTTGTCTGAATGCCTTGATCTTATCAACTCAGAGATCTAAACAACAATTAGGGGGAGGGGATTTCACCCCTCTTTCCAGCAGCCTTAGAAACCTTAGTCTTCCTTCTCTAGTTGAATGCCATTTGATGAGCCATCTGTAGATATCAGAGGGAGGATTGGGGCATCCATAGGTGACCCAGAACTAAAGGTGCTTTTTCAGGAGGACTTTTTTGTTATTTTTTCCTTTGAAGACCTTTCGCTTCTTATCCAAGAAGCTTCTTCAGCTCTGACAGGATGGTGGGGAATGGAAGGATTTACATTCCTTGCAGACAGCTGGTCATTTGCATCCTTTTAGAGCAAGGGTCTTCAAACTTGGCAAGGTTAAGACTTATGGACTTCAACTCCCAGAATTCCTGAGCTGACATGACTGGAGGAGGAACTCTGGGAGTTGAAGTCTACAAGTCTTAAAGCTGTCAAGTTTGAAGACCCCTGTTTTAGAGGGTCATTGAGGCCACTTGAAGGTTTATCTGTATCCTCAGGGTCACCTGATAGTATTCCTAATTCCTGTAGTCCAAAGGTGTTCATCCCAAATTATATAGCTAAAAGTCGGTTGAGATTCTCAGTCATCCTGGTCATGGATGTCCGAAAGGTGCTTTTTTTTCAAGAGGCAACTGAACTTTCTTGTTTTTTCTTTGAAGACCTTTCGCTTTTCATCCAAGAAGCTTCTTCAGCTCTGACAGGATAGTGGGGAACAGAGGTGAAATGTTGCCGGTTCAGCCCGGTTCTCCCGAACTGGTAGTAAAAAAAAAATGTTACTGGTTCACCTGAACTGGAATTTCCAACGATCAGTTGTGCCACACAGATTAGATGAGCTAGAAAGCAGGAAACCATCAGATTTCTTGCTTTCTAGCTAATCTAAATTGTGCGGTACAGCTGATTTCCCCCTCTGACTGTTGTACATACCACAGAAGGCTTCAAAATGCATCTTTTTCAGCGCCCAGGAGGCTTCCCTGAGGCCCGCTAGGCCCAAAACAGGGGGCAAAGGGGGAGGTGCTGTGAAAGGAAAAAAGAAATAAAGACTTTTGACCTCCCCTCAGTCACATGACCACATAGCCGCACCCACCCAGCCACCTGACCACACCCTGTGCTGTCCCAGCTAGTCTATGGGAATGGGTTAGTTACTTAGGAATTGTGAGCTGTTCCCTTAAGGGAATGCATCATGGGAAATGTAGTTAAAGGTATCCTGGGAAATGTAGTCCATGTCAGGTGGCCACATCTGTAATCCTGATTGGCTACTAAATTGACCCTCGAGGGGTTGAAGGAGGTTGCCTTCCGTACTTATCTGCACTCATGGACTGATAACATTGTTTCCTTCTTTTGCAACGAGATGGGTTAGGAGATAACCATCTTCCACGTACAAGGCCAGATATACAAAAGATTAGTCCTTGAAAGAGGAACTTCATCACAAATGTGAGTTATGAGGATACCTGATGTACCAATAAATGACCTTTGTTATGGAAGCTTTGTTGAGTTATCGATCTGTATCTGCACACCTTTGTGCTAGAAACAGGACATCCCCTATGCTTGAAGCCAACTACTCTTTGCAGTTGGGTGATTGTGTGAAATGCTTGTACAATGGGACAGAGCTTCAATCATGAGGTGGCAACCCTCATTTGGACTTTGTGGAACCTTGCCTGCAATAGACACTTCTGATGTTGATTCTAGGTCGATGTTAGTTCTAGCCACAGTTTGAATTGGCTACCTAAATCGTTGGGCCAATACTAAATCCCACATGGATTACAGCTTATTCTGCACATTTAGGTCATTGTTTCTCCATCTTGGAGACTTTAAGATGGGTGGACCTCAGAATTCCTTAAGCCAAAGTGGTCAAACTTGACCACTTTGAGATGTGTGGACTTCAATCCTCAGAATTCTCCAGGCAGCATGTCCGGCTAGTTCAGGGGTCCTCAAACTTGGCAACTTTAAGACTTGTGGACTTCAACTCCCAGAATTCCTCAGCCAGCATAACTTGCCAAGTTTGGAGACCTCTCGGCTAGATAATTCTAGGAGTTGAAGTCCATCCATCATAAAGTGGTCAAGTTTGGAAAAACACTGCTCTAGGGGTTCATGGAAGCCTTAGATCGCTTGACAAAGTCTCGTTCGGAGCATTTAAAGATGACAATGTCTTTCTTCTAAGGTCCAGAAATGCCTCCATCGTCTGTATGCCAATAAACACAAGTTGTACTTCTGAGAAAGCCAAAGCATGGGATGGACTTGGATCACAACCACTTTCCAGCTGTTGGTGTCTGGGAGATCAAAGCTGTTAATCGTCTTGAGAATGCTGCCTCTGAAGTTCTTCAGAAGAGATGTCCATGGTGACTCCGTGGCACAACCCACAGCAGGGTACCTGCAGGGGATGGTCCATAAAAGTCACTAGCTCTATACCCGTGCTTTGCTACTTGTGCCTCTGCCTGTCAGCATCCATCGGTATTCATCTGGCTAACATCCTGTCAGTGTGTGAGAGAGTTGAGGGCTGTTTGGAAACTGAAGCAGTATTTGCTGTGTGAGTAAGAAGGAGACAGCAAGAAGCCTGGGCGTGGCTTAGCTCAACTGTTCTGTACTAAAGCTGCTTGGTGCTCTTAAACTGAAACTCCTCTCCTCTGCTTGGGTTTTGCATTTGAAAGAGATTTCTTTCAGGCGGGGAGGGGGAGTAGAACTCCTTAGCATCAGAGCATGTTAATAATAATATACTAAATACTAATGCTCTGATGGTCATTTTGAAAAACCTTTTCTTAGTGAGCACCTAGAAGCCAAGAGGAACATACGTGCCAAATTTCAAGTTTGTAGGCTTTACGGTTCTGGATATTTTGTGATGATGCATGAGTGGTATTTCACTTTTTATATATATCTCCCAACCATGGACTAACTGTTCACCCTTTCACCCAAGATTTAAGAAAGGACCCAGCTGTAGATCATAGCTGCATAACTCTCTCTCTCTCTCTCTCTCTCTCTCTCTCCCTCTCCCTCTCCCTCTCCCTCTCTCTCTCTCTCTCTCTCCCTCTCTCTCTCTCTCTCTCTCTCTGTATGTGTGTCCATGGTTGGGAGATCACCAGGTACAACAACATGGCTAGAGACAAGTTGGGAAGTTGAACAAGTATTCTGTGTTGTGCTTAAGGAATGTACCTGGGACTTGAGCCACCGATGTGGAGCTCAACTCAAGAGAGTTTCTGGATAGTAGCGACTGAGAGAATTCTCATGCATGGAGAATTGCATTAGCCCCAGCAAGAGGGACCAAACAAGGACAGATAGAGTTGTTTCCAGAAACAGAGACACTTGATAAACAGGTCTGCCCTGGTTAAGTACACCTCACAACTTAGCTACTTGACTACTGCTCTTAACTACTTGAGATTGCTTACAAGATTGACACCAATTAAGAGGAAGAAGAGCTTATGGGTTTCTAGAAGCAGTTCAACCCAACACTCCCTATTGAAGCCTTGCTACTTCCACACGTGAGGTACATCTCTTAGCCACAATACAGAATGCCATTGTCTTCTTCTGCAATGGTTCTTCAACTTCCCAATCTGTCTGCAGCCATGTTGTACCTGGTGGTCTCCCAGATTTGGCTTTCCTAAACATGTTTTCAGCTCATCGAAGACCATGTGTTTAAGACATGTGGACTTCAACACTCAGAATTCCTCAGCCAGGTATGCTGGCTGGGGAATTCTGGGAGTTGAAGTCCACAAGTTTTAAAAGTTTGGAGATCCTTGGCCAAGACTATCCCCTCTTGTGTCTCTACCTGAAATAAACACATCTTCAGGAATCCTTAGCACACTTAAAAAGTTATGTCGGCAACTCAGTGTTTAAATAAATATAAGACCCAGGTTGCATCCTTATATCACCTAAGTTTGGGTTAATTATATTTTGTTGACCAGTTCCCACATAACATTAAATTATAGATAATGGTTGCCAGGCCACAGTGATTGAGTGATAGAGTCTACTCTTTGATCTAAGCTGCATCAACAGAGGGATAGAAACAAGATCACATGAAGTATTCATACCACTTTATGAGGCCTTGATAAAGCTACACTTGGAATACTGCATCCAGTTTTGGTCTCCATGATGTAAAAAAGACGTTTGAAGCCACAGAATATTCTCCCAACAGATAATAGATAACAGATAATCAGAGTTGGAAGGGACCTTGTAGGTCATCTAGTCCAACCCCCCGCCCAAGCGGGAGACCCTACACCATTTCTGACAAATGGCAGTCCAATCTCTTCTTGAAAGTCTCAAGTGATGGCGCTCCCACAACCTCCGAGGGCAATTTCTGTTCCATTGGTTGATTGTTCTCACTGTCAGAAAGTTTCTCCTTATTTCCAGGTTAAATCTCTCCTTGATCAGTTTCCATCCATTACTCCTTGTCTGGCCTACAGGCGCTTTAGAAAATAGCTTGACCCCTTCCTCTCTGTGGCAGCCCCTCAAATATTGAAAGACTGCTATCAAGTCTCCCCTGGTCCTTCTCTTCACTAGACTAGCCATGCCCGGTTCCTGCAACCGTTCGTTGTATGTTTTAGCCTCCAGTCCCCTAATCATCCTGGTTGCTCTTCTCTGTACTTTTTCTATCCAAGAAAATCCATGAAGATAGTCTTCCCTTGGCAAACAGGATGAACCCCTAGAAACTGGGGTTGTTGTTTTTAGAATTTGCTTGGTCTTTTTGCACGTTTTATGTTGTGCTTCTCAATTCATATTTATTTGTTCTCCCCCCCCCCCCTTATCTTTAAGTGCTTGGGGTAGATCTGCTTATAAGCAAAGGGGCACCCATTTGTAGATAAGACCATAATGGCGAGCATGGTGCAGGGCTTAAATAATCAGCAGCTTTTCTATCCCTTCATAAATTTTCCAGCTGAACCAGGGAACTCGGCCAACTGTTTGCAGAGACGGTTAGAAAAGTGAAGACAGACGAGGAGTTTGAGTCTGATTTATTTTTCATTATTTGGTTCCCAGTGACTGTGCCCTGCCCAGCAACCATCTCTGCTCCCAGGGCTAGATTTAGAAGAGAAAAAGAAAGAGAGCAGGATTCCCTGCTCTGGATCCTTTTCAGAGTGCAAGGATCCGGAGTTTCAGATCTAAGGGGGATTTTTCTTCCTTGATTTCAAGCATTTGTTCATTTCAGGACACTCTGAATGGTAAGTGCACCATCTTTCTTTTCTTCTGCTGTCTAGCTCCAAAAAGTAGGCAAGAGAAAGAGGGGAAGGAAGGAAGGAAAGAAGGAAGGAAGGAAGGAAGGAAGGAAGGAAGGAAGGAAGGAAGGAAGGAAGGAAGGAAGGAAGGAAGGAACGATAGCACAAGAGAGAGAGGGAAGGAGGGAGAGGGAAAAGGAGAGGGAGGGAGGGAGAGAGAAGGAAAGAAGGAAGGAAAAGGGCAGGGAGGGAGGGAAAAAAGGAAGGAAGAAGGGAGGGAGGGAAGGCAGGTAGGCAGGCTTGCAGAAAGGAAGGAAAAAGGGAAGGAGGGAGGGAGGGAAGGAAGAAAATGAGAGATAAAGGAAGGAAGGAAGGAAGGAAGGAAGGAAGGAAGGAAGGAAGGAAGGAAGGAAGGAAGGAAGGAAGAGGAGAGAGGGTGGGAGGACGGAAGGATGGAAAAGGAATTAAGGAAGGAAGGAAGGAAAAGGAGAGGGAGGGTGAGAGGGAGGGAGGACAGAAGGAAGGAATAAGGATGGAAGGAAAAAGAGAGAGAGGAAGGAAGGAAGGAAGGAAGGAAGGAAGGAAGGAAGGAAGGAAGGAAGGAAGGAAGGAAGGAAGGAAGGAAAAGGAGAGAGGGTGGGAGGGAGGAAGGACAGAAGGAAGGAATAAGGAAGGAAGGAAAAGGAGAGGGAGGATGGAAGGATGGAAGGACAGAAGGAAGGAATTAAGGAAGGAAGAAAAAGCAGAGGGAGGATGGAAGGAAGGACAAAAGGAAGGAAGAAGGAAGGAAGGAAGGAAGGAAGGAAGGAAGGAAGGAAGGAAGGAAGGAAGGAAGGGATGGATGTAATCCCCAACCACTATCAAATATTGCAGCCCAACAGGCTGAAACACGCTGAGTTTTCAGTGAAACCATGGAAGACATCAAGGATGTACAGTAAGTAGAAGACGGGGCAAAACTGGGACATTAAGGACTTACTTGCTCCTGCCTGCTTCTCCAACGTGGGGCCCTCCAGAGAGTCTGAGGCTCCCAGAAGTCTCAGCTGGCAGAAGTTGAAAAGGGCTGGTGGATCAAGCCCCCCCCTCCCCCCCATAGAAATTAGACAGCTTCCTCTGTGAATGTCACAAACTTGAATTGCAAACCCCAGATGTGGTATTAAAAATAGTTTTATTTCTCCAAGCTTTAAAAAGAAATGTGAGTTTGGGTGAGTCAGGAGGAGCAAATCTCCCAGCAAAGTTTGAGAGAGGAGGCTAATAAAAAAATATTTTCTTTTTCTTTTGACCTTAATTTTTCTTTGGTGTGTGTGTGTGTCTGTCTTTGTGTGAATTGTCTATCCTTTTGTCTGTTGGAGGAAGAATGATTTTGTTATCCCAACATGGCACCGATTTCACAACACCTGTATTCTAAGGGCTTATTTTATCTAGATTTATGTTCTTGAAAAGTTGTGGCTTGATTAGAAGAACAGATTAGCAGAGTTGGAAGGGACCTGGTAGGTCATCTAGTCCAACCCCCTGCTCAAGCAGGAGACCGTACACCATTTCTGACATGTTTCTCCAGAACTCCTTATTAGGATTTTGCAGTGTCGTAACCCCAAACAGCTAAGGAATAACGGCGTGGACAGTAAATATTCTGATTTATTGTGACTTGGCAAAGTGGTAATTCTCATGAATCCCAGAGATATTTTTTTTAAAAATAAGGTGCCCAGGGTCTATTGAAATTGGAAGTATTTGTAATGATAATGGCTGCTCTTACAGAAATAATATCAATCACACTGAACTGATCTACATTATGTAACTTACCAGACTACTTTGATTTAATACGTTAATCATTTTAAATTCTGTTCCAAGCGAACAGAATTTCACTATCTCATCTTCGATTGTATTTTTACTGAACTTTCTTGAGCTCAAAAGGTATGAGAAATCCTAAGGTGGATACATACCTGGTTACTTTTTATATTAAAATCCCCTCTATTTCTGACCTTCAGCGATTCTGGGTAAGACTCACAATATTTACGAAGTTCTCCAGAAGTTGTGAATGCTCCAACACTGGAAGTTTTTAAAGAAGATGTTGGATAACCATTTGTCTGAAGTGGTGTAGGATTTCCTGCCTAGGCAGGGGGTTGGACTAGAAGACCTCCAAGGTCCCTTCCAACTCTGATATTCTATTCTATTCTATCTTAAAAGTTATTACTGTATTTTCCCCCTTGATAAAGGTGTGTAAAAGAGCAGGAATTCTAGAAAAAGCACCTGGATTTTTGACTTCTTCTCTAGAAAAGTTAGCATCCGATCTGGTGGGGTGAATTTAATCAGAATTGATATGGAAGGGACCTTAGAGGTCTTCTAGTCCAACCCCCTGCTCAAGCAGGAATCCCATACCATTTCAGACAGATAGCTGTCCAGTCTCTTCTTAAAAACTTCCAGTGATGAAGCACCCACAATGTCTGAAGGCAAAGCTGTTCCACTGGTTAATTGTCCTCCTTGTTAGGAAGTTTCTCCTTAATTCCAGGTTACTTCTCTCCTTGATTAGTTTCCATCCATTGTTTCTTATACTACCTTGTGGTGCTTTGCAAACTGAATTGACCCTCCTGGTGAGTTCTAGTCCATAATCACCAGGGGATGGTGAGTTCTAGTCCCACCTTAGGCATGAAAGCTAGCTGGGTGCCTATGGGCCAATCACCAGGAGATGGTGAGTTCCAGCCCTGCCTTAGGCATGTGGCCTTCAACCAGTCACTTTCTCTCAGCCCTAGGAAGGAGGCAATGGCAAATTACTTCTGAAAAAACTTGTCAAGAAAATTGCAAATAATAATCTCCGTCCTGATAATCTCCGAGAATTGGACACAATTGAACAGATTTTTTTTTAAAAAAGAGGAGGATATCCCCGTTTGACTAATCCTGAAGGACAATATATGCATGGTTCCAGTCTTGTCCCACAAAACAACTTGAGGACTTCCAGATGTTTGAAACATCTATTGGCTCCCAGCATGGTCAGTTCAGGATACAATGTGAACTGTGGCCCCAAACATCTGGATTAGATTCTCAGATTTAGCTGGAGGACATACAAGTGAGGTCTCCACCCAGGCAAGAGTCTTGTGAAGGACATCTTCTAGACTAAAGCATTGGGTTTCAAACTTTATTATTTATTTATTTATTTGATTTGTCAATCGCTTAGAAGATAATAGGTATAAGTATAAACATGAGTAAGAATACAAGAAATAGGTACGAATAAATGGGGACAATAGGACAGGGACGGTAGGCACGATTGTGCACTTATGCACGCCCCTTACAGACCTCTTAGGAATGGGGTGAGGTCAACTGTGGATAGTTTGAGGCTAAAGGAGTGAGGGTTAGAGGATGTAACAACAGAGTCAGGTAGTGCATTCCAGGCATTGACCTCTCTGTTGCTGAAGTCATATTTTCTGCAATCAAGTTTGGAGCGGTTTACATTGAGTTTGTATCTGGTATGTGCTCTTGTGTTGTTGCGGTTGAAGCTGAAGTAGTCATTGACTGGTAGGACATTGTAGCAGATAATTTTGTGTACTACGCAAAAAATCGTAGGCTACATAGTTCAAGGTTGTCCAAGCCCAAAATCTGAAGCCTAGTGATAGCAGAGGAGTGTAGTACTCTTCTCATGTTGAAGTTTTCGCACTGAAATGTTGAAGTTGTTTTGACAACTTCAAGACTTGTGGGCTTCACAATTCCCCACCTAGTTGAAGTCCACACATCTTAAAATTGCCATGGTTGAAGAACAATGCTCTAAAGCAGGGCTGCCAAACCCATTGCCCACGGGCCGGATGCATCATGCACTGGCCACGCCCACCCCCTGGTTTAGGAAAGGGGGAGAAAGTCCTGATATGTCATGTGACACCGTGACACCACTGTGATGACATGAGTTTGACACCCCTGCTCTAAGGTCATCAAACCACTTTCAAGGATGACTAGAGATTATGTACACCCAGAGTTTCCAAACTCAGCAACTTTAAGACTTGTGGACTTCTGCTCCCAGAATTCCTCAGGGGTCTCCAAACTCAGCAACTTTAAGACTTATGGACTTCAACTCCCAGAATTCCTCAGGGTCTCCAAACTCAGCAACTTTAAGACTTGTAGACTTCTGCTCCCAGAATTCCTCAGGGGTCTCCAAACTCTGCAACTTTAAGACTTGTGGACTTCAACTCCCAGAATTCTAGATCTAGAAATCTTTTTGAAGAGTCTGTGGAAATTCTTTCATGAGCCTTTTTCCAGAAAATGAACAAAAATGAATTGAGGATTGGAGGACTTCCTGATTAAAAAGGGTTGTTTGTGGGAAGGAAACATGGTACATCATTCAGGAAATGATAATTATGTTCGTAAGTGCTGTTAAGAAGATCGGAAGTTGCTCCTTTAGATATTTGTTTCCTTTTTCTCTTAATTTCTACTGCTTTTTCTTTGCTTTTTTCCCTTTTCTTTTTTCTAATTCTTTCTCTGTAGTTCCTGTAATTTTTCAATCTTTACTCTGCCCCTCCCTCTTGAAATAACATAGCTAATATCCTGCTACAAAGCCCATCTCCCCTTGATAGCTATCATTGTATCTTGTGGCTGACAGTTCCACAGGTTGAGAATAGAATTCTTTATTGGCTAAGTGTGATTGGACACCGAAGGAATTTGTCTTGGTGCAAATACTCTCAGAATACATAAAAGAAAAGATACATTTGTCAAGAGTCAAGAATCATCAGGTACAACACTTAATAATAGTCAAAAGGGTACAATAAGCAATCAAATCGTACTAGGAAACAGTCCATATAAATCGTAAAGATATAAGTGACGAAGTTAGAGTCCTACAGTCACAAGTGGGAGGGGATGGGTGATAAGGAGTGATGAGAAGATTAATAGTAATAGTAGTGCAGACTTTGTAAATAGTTGGACAGTGTTGAGGCAATTATTTGTTTAGCAGAGTGATGGCATTCGGAAAAAAAACTGTTCTTGTGTCCAGTTGTTCTGGTGAGGAGTGCTCTATAGCGTCGTTTTGAGGGAAGGAGTTGAAACAATTTATGTCCAGGATATGAGGGGTCTGTAGATATTTTCACAGCCCTCTTTTTGATTCGTGTAGCATGTAGGTTCTCGATGGAAGGCAGGTTGGTAGTAATTGTTTTTTCTGAATCTACCAATGCAATGAAATGCCCTTCTTTTTCCCACTAACTTTCCTGCAATACCACGTTCCAGTATTCTAATTAAGAAAAAGAAGAAAAACCTTTCATAGGTAATCCTCGACTTACAACAATTCATGTAGTGACCATTCGAAGTTACAACAGCACTGAAAAAAAGGGGCTTACGATCATTTTTCACACTTATGACGGTTGCAGCATTCCTCATGGTGACGTGAGCCAAATTCAGATACTTGGTAACTGACTCATATTTATGACGGTCGCAGTGATCCCCTTTTGCGACCTTCTGACCCAGTGAAGTTAATGGGGGGAGCCAGCTTCATTTAACAACCGTGTTAGTGGCTTAACAATGGCAGTGATTCACTTAACAATGGCGGCAAGAAGGGTCGTAAAACGGGGCAAAATTCACCGCACGTCTATCTCGCTTAGTGAGAAAAATTGGAGGCTCAATGGCGGTCGTTAAGTTGAGGATCCCCCTCTGCTCCCACTGCTCCTGATATGCATTTCAAACTCTTTTTCTCAAGTTTTTCACGGTCACCTCTCTTTGCTTGCAGGACGGCGACAAGTTTTCTTTGCAAGAAATCCTTGAGATCGTTTGGGTGCCTGCTTGGTATTTTTTCCTGCACTGCTTCCAGCTCTCCCAAATCTTGTTTGAATTTTGCACACGGGTGTTTGGGATCGTAAATCCTTCCTGGTGTCCTGTTTCGCCCTTATTAGGCACTTCAACGATTTTATGTAAGTATTACAGCTGTCCCAGAGCTTAGCTTGACAAGAGGATGTTTACAATCCATGTGTCAACAAAACGTCTTTGGACCGAATGCCTTTTGTTTCACGGAAGGTGTCAAAATGCATTTTTGTGGCTTTCCTTTATGTTTTTCTCCAGATGGAGCTCTGGATCTCCTTAAAGGCTCAGCCAAAAGCTTGTTTGCATGCTGCTGTAGGCCTAGTTTAATGTTGTTGTGCAGAAGAAGGAGCATGGAAAATGTTTGTAGGAGTTATGGAAAGGATGGAGGGCTAGAGTGGGCGGTTCATCCTTTAATTGTCATCTTTAGTTGCTCTGGCTCCCTCTAGTGTCCAATTCAAATTTCCCATCTTATCAGATTTTCTGTCAAAAAGTCCAAACAACAGCATTTTCCCATGGGAAGGATTCCCGCGGTCAATTTCAAAATTTTATTCCAAATCTATCTGGATTTCTAATCTGTTTATAGCTTTCCAAAATCAGCATTCTAATCATTTTTTCCCCAAGTTTTTTTTAATTAAACATAAAAAAAAATTCTATGTCTATATAAACAGTGTGTTGTCTGGGTACAGTTAATTTTAAGAAATAATCATCATAATACTAACAATATATTCATGGCATTAATAATGATCACATAATACAGTAATATTTGCTTATCTATTTTAGTGAACCTTCCTTATGTAATTAATCATTCTCTTATGCTTTTCAAGTTGTAACTGTTATTTCTACCAGTCAGCCATTGATAAAACAAATCCTATCTTAAAAAATATTCAGTTTCTTCCTTCTCCTATTTTTTTCTTTTTTTTAATCTTTATTTTTAAGTCCTTTGGTTTTATTGTATTGCAAACAGTTGCTGGTGTGCATTCACAGTTTCGTTGTACTTATACAACGACAATAAAGTTCTTCTATTCTATTTTAAATGTTAATCTATCCATTTCTGCACATTCTAATATTTTTATTACATTTTCCTCTGTAGGGATCTCTTCATTTTTCTTTTTTTCTTGTTCATACAGACAACACACAGAGTCACAGTCAAACACACACAATATATATATATATGTACACAAAGATACATATACACATACACACATGTACCAAAACACACACATATACACATGCTTACACACACACATCCTTAAACTTTTCTTTAACTTAAAACAAGCTTTTTTAAAAAACTTCTTTTGCTAAGTATTAAACAGAACTTGCCCACTGCCTGTTATCAATCTTGTCAATTGACACTTTCTTAATAACTGAAAAGCAGTTTAAAAGCTATTTCTAAAAATGATTTAAGAAATGGGGATAGCCAGAGTTTTGTGTCCAAAAGGCTACTTTGTGATTGTGAACATAGATCATAGAATATAGAACCTAGATGGCTTGCAATGTTCCACGTACAAGCTGACCACTGAAAATTTCTGCAGTTTACTCATGAGGAGCTACTGTCTGGAGTATATGTGAGCAATCTCATGCTCTCTCTTTTATCCAGAAAGATTTGGCTGACACCTCCCCCCCAAAAAATGCCATTTCACCACCAATCTTGCTGCAATGCCATCTTTGCTGTTTTGGAGACATCTAACTGGCTTGATTCTCACCAGGCATTGACCTGGATTTACTGTCTATGCAAGACCAGATGAAATCTAACCTTCTCCATCTATGTTGGCTCTGGATTAGAGAGGTTGAAATCTAGCACTCATTGCAGGACCTCCGGTTTATTGTTCTAGGATCACTAGATGTAATGGCCTATGACAGGGGTCTTCAAACTTGACAGCTTTAAGACTTGTGGACTTCAACTCTCAGAATGCCTCCTCCAGTCATGTTAGCTCAGGAATTCTGGGAGTTGAAGTCCACAAGTCTTAAACTTGCTAAGTCTGAAGACCCTTGGCCTATGAGAATCACTTTTGGAGAGACGCACAGTCTCTTCTTCCTGTCTCTCAAGGTTATTCGCACAGACCCTTGCACTGAATATCAAGTGTCAGAATAGAGCATAAAGGTTTCTGTGTTTATCACTGTTGATACCACCTGAAAGTATGTTATCCTCGTGGGAAATGTCATTCATCCAGCCACCTTGGTTAGGGTTTTAAATTGGTTTTAATGGTTGCAGCTTTTAAAATTTTTCCTTGTTCAGTTTTATTTTCATTGTATTTCAGCCACCAATTTAATCCATTTTTAATTCTCTTTTAAAATTGTATTTATAATGTGTGTCGTTTTTACTTGGCTGTACACCACTCCGAGTCCCGTTGGGAGAGGGGGCGGTATATAAAATCTAATAAATCTAAATCTAAATCTTGGATTGCAGAGCTGTGGTGGCACAGTGGTTAAAATGCAGTATTGTAGGCTAACTCTGCCCACTGCCAGGAGTTCGATCCTGACTGGTTCAAGTTTGACTCAACCTTCCATCCTTCCAAGGTGGATAAATGAGGACCCAGGTTGTTGGGGGCAAGAGGCTGACTCTGTAAACCGCTTCGAGAGGGCTGTAAAAGCACTGTAAAGTGGTATATAAGTCTACTGCTATTTTCTCAGCATGAAATATGAAGGATTACCTTCATATGTTTCACAAAATGATTGTCTACCTATGCCATTCTGGTATTGAATGAGTGGTATGGATTAATCCTTTCAACAAATGCAACATTTCATCCCTAAATGTCTTAGCAGCACCAGCAGTGGTCAATGATTGACCACGTGGCTCTAAGATCTCCTCCTCACAAGCTCACATCATGCATCAAATTTTCCAATTGACAACCAATCTCTTGTAAGAAGCTGAACTGCAATTTGAAGGTTTTATATAAATAAAAACTTAATTGAGAAGAATCCGTGGGACCCATCAAAGGAACATCCAGAATGAGCATCCAACTAAAAAAAAATCCAGGATCATTTCATTTCTGAAAAGCTTGCTGTTTATTGAATACATTGTTTGATAATGGTGAGGTAAAACTAACTCTGAAATTCTCAGTTCACAGTATTAAACAATGATTTTCCCAGCCAAACCCTCCCCCCCCCAGGCTTCCACATAGACCACGTAAACAAGTTCTCTTTGTTGTGGGAACCATCTGCCTTCTTCTTCACACCCATTAAGATGTCCTTGAAAAGTTTCCACACTCTCACAAGTTGTTGCGGCCCGGCAGCAGCCAGAGAAGCTGGCAGCAGATTCGGACAGAGAGGAGGTTGGGGAGGAACATAAGCCAGTCTTGGAGGCTGAAGAAGGCTCTGACGAGGGCTCGGCATTAGAGGCAGAGATGGGGCCAGGGCTGTCCGACGGTTATCAGCTGCCTTCAGAGTCGGAGATCAGTGGGGCAGAAGAACAGCTGGAGCCTGTTCCCAATGTGCGCATGCACAGAGCTGCCAGGAGAAGGGTACAGTTAAGGAACCCGGGTTGACTTGGGAGTAAAGGCACAGATGAAAGGGGAATGGTGTTTGCAGGAGACAATTAGTTCATTTAATTAGGGTGAAGATATGTTCATGACTCCTTGCAAAGTATTTTCTGACACAGGGCTACGCTTGGGAGCTATCGGCCTGGCAGTTCTCCAAGCCTGATAAAGTCTGTGGTTGTAAATCACCCTTGAGAGACTGTTTGCCCGGACTTTGCTGGTTGTGAGTGAGAGGAATCCACATAAGCCTAATAAAAAGGAGTTTTGTCGGGACAAGGAGTCAGCTTCGTGATTTCGTGAAGCCTGGGTCAGAACACAAGCATCAGTGAAACTGCAGAAGTTTCATTTCTCCAAACTAACCTGTTCATAATCAACACCTCCCCTCCTTTACTCAAAGAACAAGTTGGAACAAAGAGGCACGTAGCTGCCAATGTTTTACTCTTGACCCTCCCATAGAATCTCCAAGATCTACAAGATTGAATAGTTCACATCATCATCATCACCATAATGTTGGACACCTATCTGGAATACCCTCTGCCAAGATTGAACTTTTGATTTAAATAAGCATTCATTATACAGTAACTCCTTTGAGGGCTGTGAAGGATTTACAAGCATAGTACAAGACGACTTGAACCATTTAACGGAGTGTAACCCTAATAAAATGTATTTATAAGTTTTGTAGTGTGCGCTCAGATAAATACCAGAGCGCCGAGCCAAATTGACTTAGTCATCGCAGAAGCTTTTTGGGTTGTTATATTGTGAGGGAACATAACAGTGTGGACAAAGCTGGGGAAACTACCCTACGAAGGCAGATATCATGCTAATAATGGAGAGCTCCATTTGAAAATAGGAGAGCTTCGAAAATATGAGAGCCCTTGGTGATAGCAATAGCATTTAGACTTTTATTCCGCTTTAAAGTGTTTCTCTCTCAACTTTGAGTGGTCAGGATTGAACTGTTGGCTGTGGGCAGAGTAAGCCTGAAATACTCCATTCGAACCACTGGGAAGGAAGGAAGGAAGGAAGGAAGGAAGGAAGGAAGGAAGGAAGGAAGGAAGGAAGGAAGGAAGGAAGGAAGGAAGGAAGGAAGGAAGGAAGGAAGGAATAGCAATAACCCTTAGACTAATATACTGCTTCACAGTACTTTAAAGCCCTCTCTAAGCAGTTTACAGAGTCAGACTCTTGCCCTCAATAATCAGGGTCCTCATTTTACCAACCTCGGAAGGATGGAAGGCTGAGTCAATTTTGAGTGGTCAGGATTGAACTGTTGGCTGTGGGCAGAGTAAGCCTGAAATACTCCATTCTAACCACTGGGAAGGAAGGAAAGAAGGAAGGAAGGAAGGAAGGAAGGAAGGAAGAAAGGAAGGAAGGAAGGAAGGAAGGAAGGAAGGAAGGAAGGAAGGAAGGAAGGAAGGAAGGAAGGAAGGAAGGAAGGAATAGCAATAGCACTTAGACTTCTATACCACTTCACAGTGCTTTACAGCCCTCTCTAAGCGGTTTACAGAGTCAGCCTATTGCCCCCAACAATCTGGGTCCTCATGTTACCCACCTCAGAAGATGGAAGGCTGAGTCAACCTTGAGCCTGGTGGAATTTGATCTGTCAAATTGCAGGCAGCTGGCAGGCAGCAGAAGTAGCCTGTAGTACTGCACTCTAACCACTACGCCAGCGCCACTCAGCGATAGAAGCCAGAAGCCGACATAAGTTAATCCAGGGTGAACTTTCTTCCAAGAAATTTGGAGCAAATCCTGAGGAATCTTGAGCAACTTAAACAAGACTCATTTTTGCATCCATCTCAAAAAGGCTTCTGTTTGTACAAGCATTTGGAATCCAAGTTTCGTTTTTGGGCCACAAGCTCAGAGATACAGATAATCCTTGACTTACAACAGTAAGTCTTTGTAAATAGTTAGACAGTGTTAAGAGAATTATTTGTTTAGCAGAGTGATGGTGTTTGGAAAAAAACTCCCCTTGTGTCTAGTTGTTCTGGTGTGCAGTGCTCTATAGCATCATTTTGAGGGTAGGAGTTGAAACAGTTTATATCCAGGATGTGAGGGGTCTGTAAATATTTTCACAGCCCTCTTTTTGACTCGTGCAGTATACAGGTCCTCAATGGAAGTCAGGTTGGTAGTAATTGTTTTTTCTGCAGCCCTAATTACCCTCTGAAGTCTGTGTCTGTCTTGTTGGGTTGCAGAACCGAACCAGACAGCTATAGAGATGCAGATGACAGACTCAGTGATTCCTCTGTAGAACTGGATCAGCAGCTCCTTGGGCAGTTTGAGCTTCCTGAGTTGGCGCAGAAAGAACATTCTTTGTTGTGCTTTTTTGATGACGTTTTTGATGTTACATGTCCATTTTAGGTCATGCGATATAACAGAACCTAGAAATTTGAAGGTCACTATTGTTGATACTGTGCTGTATAGAATTGTAAGCGGTGGTGGTATGGGAGGGTTTCTTCACTGATGTGTCTCAGTGTCAGCTGAGTAATGCTGACATGTTCACTCCTAATAAATTATTTAAAAAAAAAAAAACTCTGAGAGATGCATCTAGAGACCTATGATTCGAATGGGGGGTGGATTGTCAGTGTCCTGACACATGGCTTAATTTGGAGGAGGGTCATAATGGAAAAAAGGGAAATTAAAATCCCTGCTGCCCAGTGGTGGAATTCAAAATATTTTACTACCAGTTCTGTGGGGGGCGGGGGGACGGAGAATTCTAAAACGGGCAATTTTAAGCATGAAAATTTACCTTACCGTCAGCGCTGGTGAGTAAAACAGCTGACGACCACGGCAAATCAGTTGAGCTAAGGAAATATAGGACACGAAAGGGCGGGGTGGTGGGCGGGGCCAACTGCTGACCGGCGCTACCGGATTGCTAGAACCTGTTGAACCGGCAGCATGCTTCCACTGCTGCTGCCATTTCTCAAATTTGCTTCAGGTAGGAAAGACTTGTTTGTAAACAAGTCATGGATGTCATAAGTTAAGGTTTGTGCTCAGTCCCTTAGTGATTTTTTTTTTGTCAGAGTAGGCCACCTTTCTATAACCTCACCTGTTGCAAATGATGGCCAACAAGAAAGGTTGTAAAATGGAGCAGAATTCACACTTGACGTTGGTCTTGCTTAGCAACAGACATGTTGGGCTCAATTGTGGTTGTAAGCTGAGGACTACCTGTATTCTGACTGAAGAATCACAAAAAAACCATCCATCAATCAGAATAGAGCTGGAAGGGACCTTGGAGGTCTTCTAGACTAACCCCCTGCTCAAGCAGGAGATCCTATACCCATGATGGAGAACCTATGGCATGTGTGTCACAGGTGGCATGCAGAGCCATTTGTGCCGGCATGCAAGCTGCAGGCAAACTTACCTCACTGCGCATGTGCGTGCCTCACAGCTGATTTTCAGCGGGTTTGAGGCCTTTTTTGGCCTCCCAGAGGCTGGAGGAAGGCTTCTGCAGGCTTTTCAGTGCAAAAACAAGGCCTGTTTCATCACTTCCAGTATTTCCAGAAAAACAGGAAGTGGCAAAAGGGGCCTAGTTTTTGGCCTGAAAAGCCTGCAGAAGCCTTCCTCCAGCCTCTGGGAGGCCAAAAAAGGCCTCAAACCCACCAAAAATCAGCTGTGAGGTGTAGTGCAGGTAAGGGGGTGGCCGGAGGGGGGCGGGTGAGTGGGGATTGAGCACACATGCATAGGAGGCGTGGGGGGCGTGCAAGCATGCAAGCGCGTGCACAATTTTTGGCACAGGAGCCCAAAAAGGTTAGCCGCCGCTGTCCTGTACCATTTCAGATAGGTGGCTGTCCAATCTTTTCTTTAAAACCTCCACAACGTCTGGGGGGAAAGCTGTGACGATAATTAGCAAATAATTAAATGATGTTCATAGTCTTCTGCAGGATCTCCTGGTCTCCAAAGACAGCAGGAGCTTTGTTTTCATTTCTCCAGTGGCCCACTTCAAGTCAGTAAATGTTTGCAGAATCCAACGTCCCCTTTTAACCTTGCTCAGAAATGCCATGCCAAAGTGCTTTTGTTATGTTGCTACTGGAAAAGTTCACAGCTCTTCCAACAAACCGAGAAAACTTCAAGCCAAGAGACTGTGAGACTGTGCAATGCACATCAAGGAAGACCGAAACCTTAACATTGAAGTTTACAGAAAACCCACCCACACAGATCAATATTTACATTTTGATCCTCACCACCCACTGGAGTACAAAATGGGAGTCATCAGAACCCGGGGCGGGCTTCAAAAATTTCAGGAACGGGTTCTCTCAAGCCACTGGGAGGGCGCAAATGGCCTCCCCCAGGCTCTGGGGGCCCTCTGGATACCAGAAATGAGCCCGTTTCCAGCCTTCCAGAACTTCTGGGAGGCCTGTTTTTCACCTTCCCCAGCAGTGGTGGGATTCAAAAATTTTTACTACCGGTTCTGTGGACATGGCTTGGTGGGCATTACAGAGGAATGATTGTGATGACCCGGAGTGTAACACAAATGTAACAAAATCCAAAACGTAAATAAATGTCCTTTAATGCCTCCAACTTGGCCCCACTGTTCAATAATTCTCAGTTAGAGATAAAACTTATTCAAAAATAGTCTTCAAAAGAAAGCAATACATCTGAACTTAATGAGCAGATAGAGGTGAAAAAAAAAACCAAAACAAACTACAATGATGAAATTTCCACAATGGACCAGGATAAGTATTTACCAACTTCAAGGAGATAACAAGGCCCAGTCTGATGGAAGGACTCCAACCAAGATAATTTCAGCCCAAAATAACACACGCTTTGTTTCTGGCAACGCTGTGTTTTACCATCTCTCTTATATACTATTCTCCCCAACTGCAACCAATGAGGGGGATCATGGCCGCTTCCTCTCTCGTAAGCCAAGTTGTTTCCTTATCCATTCCTCCCTGCATGTCCTAGGATGAAGAGGGGATGGGCCTGATTCTTCCTCTGACTGTCCAGCCAGCCTCTGCCCTTCCCTAGCCTCCTCCACAACTTCCGGAGCCACACCTCCACTCCCTGTCAGCTGTTCCTCCTCTCCCTCAGAGTCCGACTCTAACAAAGGCATGACAGTGATGCTGTGAAATCTCCAATCAGAGGTGGGATTTGCTGGTTCTCCAAACTACTCAAAATTTCCATTACCAGTTCTCCAGAACTGGTCAGAACCTGCTGAATTCCACCTCTGTTCCTCAGGCTGGAGGCCTTCCTCAAGCTGCTGGGAGGGGGAAAACAGCCTCCCCCGGGCTCTGGTGGCCCTCCAGAGTCCACAAACTGCAGCTGTTAAGTTGTAACATAATTGTTCAGTGAATCCAGCTTCCTCGTTGACTTTGCTCATCAGAAGATCACAAAAGGGGATCATGTGACCCCAGGACTGTCATAAGTACATGCCAGTTGCTGAGCCTCTGAATTTTGAACACAGGGATGCTGCAAAGGTTGTAACTGTGAAAAACAGCCATAAGTCCCTTTTTTAGTGCTTTGAACGGTCACTAAAGGAACAGTTATAAGTCGAGGACTACCTGTATTGTGTAGTATTGTATGGTTAGTTTGTTTTCAAGAATTTCTCACTTATTGTTCAATTGGAAATAGGGGGAAAAAAAATCTGACCAAAATAACCTTGGTCAATCCAGGAGAATTAACCCTTGATTCTCCCAATCCAGGGTGGCATAAAATCATTCGGGATCATTGATCAAGAATGATGTGAAATCATTACGACACTTGGGATCCCTGCATATCAGGTCTTGTTAAGAAAATTTAGAGTAGAGTAGAGTAGAATGCAGAATGGAAGGGAAGGGAAGAGAAGAGAATGCAGAAGATAAGATGAGATGAGATGAGATGAGATGAGATGAGATGAGATGAGAGGAGGGGAGGGGAGGGGAGAGGAGAGGAGAGGAGAGAAGAGAAGAGAAGAGAAGAGAAGAGAAGAGAAGAGAAGAGAAGAGAAGAGAAGAGAAGAGAAGAGAAGAGAAGAGAAGAGAATGCAGAAGGGAAGGGAAGAGAAGAGAATGCAGAAGGGAAGGGAAGGGAAGGGGGAGGGGAGGGGAGGGGAGAGAAGAGAAGAGAAGAGAAGAGAAGAGAAGAGAAGAGAAGAGAGGAGAAGAGAAGAGAAGAGAAGAGAAGAGAATGCAGAAGGGAAGGGAAGAGAAGAGAATGCAGAAGGGAAGGGAAGGGAAGGGGGGAGGGGAGGGGAGGGGAGAGAAGAGAAGAGAAGAGAAGAGAAGAGAAGAGAAGAGAAGAGAAGAGAATGCAGAAGGGAAGGGAAGGGAAGGGAAGGGGAGAGAACAGTTGAGTTAGAAGGGACCTTGGAGGTCTTCTACTCCAGACAAATGGTTGTCCAATCTCTTTTTAAAAACTTCTAGAGCATTGACAATTTCTGGAGGAAAGCTGTTCCACTGATTAATTGTTCTGTCGAAAAAGTTTTGAGAACACAACTGAAGTGAGGAATAGGTTTCTAGAACCACCTTCTTCACCGTGTTCCTTACATCACTCTAAGTATTTCCACGCACAGATATCCCCCTTCAATCTTGATGCTGCCAGATCTTTCCGTTCCTCCCGGCCACGGCAGATGGCAGCTTCACGCGTTCCCCCCAAAGCAAACTACCATATTTGGCCAATCTCTGCCCCGGCTCAGCAAGAATCGGCTAAGAGATTCCTGCAAGGAGAGAAAATGTTTAACCCTTCATGTATAAATAATGTGACAAATTACCCGAGGAACATTTAAACACCAAGCTGTTGGAAAATGAAAACAGGACAGACCGGAGGATTAGATCCAGCTATTAAGAGCAAGGCAGGACTAATAAATATCTAACAAATGATTCATTTCGAGCCACGAAAGGTGTAGAAAGCTGAGACTGCAGAGTTCAATGTTTGTTGGAATTATATTACTGAAAGTAAACAATACTTTAATTTCACCCGTTTGCTCTGATGATGTGTTTCTACATTGCATTTAAACAACATGGTAAATTTGATTCCTATAAAACCTTTGATGGGGAGTTTTTCAACTTGGGCGTTATGCAAATCCAGTTATTTGTCGACTTCGTGTTGAATGTGGTCCATGAGCCTAGGAAGTGGGTTAATGTATTAACCAGGTTAATCACAGGGCATAAAAGCAGCTATCCTCCTCACCTCCTTCCTATTTACTCAGCCCAAGTTTTTTCCACCCCGGCGGCCAAAAATGATTAGCAAGGCTTTTGCAACCATTTGTAAAGCGGGTTTTACTACAAGTTAGCTGCAGGAAAAATAGCATAGAATAGAATTCTTCATTGGCCAAGTGTGATTGGACGCACAAGGAATTTGTTTTGGTGCAAATGCTTTCAGTGTACATAAAAGAAAAAATACATTTGTCAAGAGTCAAGAATCATCAGATACAACATTTAAGCAATCAAATCATACTAGGAAACAATCAATATAAATCCAAAGGATACAAGCGATGAAGTTACAGTCATACAGCCACAAATGGGAGGGAAGGGGTGATAAGGAGTGATGAGAAGATGAATAGTAATAGTAGTGCAGACTTTGTAAATAGTTGAACAGTGTTGAGAGAATTATTTGTTTAGCAGAGTGATGACTTTTGGGGAAAAAACTGTTCTTGTGTCTAGTTGTTCTGGTGTGCAGTGCTCTATAGCGTCATCTTGAGGGAAGGAGTTGAAACAGTTTATGTCCGGGATGTGAGGGGTCTGTAAATATGTTCACAGCCCTCTTTTTGACTCTTGCAGTATACAGGTCCTCGATTGAAGGCAGGTGAGTGGTAATTGTTTTTTCTGCAGTCCTAATTATCCTCTGAAGTCAGTGTCTGTCCTGTTGGGTTGCAGAACCAAACCAGACAGTTATAGAGATGCAGATGACAGACTCAATCATTCCTCTGTGGAACTGGATCAGCAGCTCCTTGGGCACTTTGAGCTTTCTGAGTTGGCGCAGAAAGAACATTCTTTGTTGTGCTTTTTTGATGACGTTTTTGATGTTAGGTGTCCATTTTAGGTCATGTGATATGATAGAACTTAGAAATTTGAAGGTCTCTACTGTTGATACTGTGTTGTCTAGTATTGTAAGAAATGGTAGTATGGGAGGGTTTCTTCTAAAGTCTACCACTTTTTCTACGGTTTTGAGTGTGTTCAGTTCCAGATTTTTCTGTGTACAACCTCCTGTCTGTATGCGGATTCGTCGTTGCCTCGAATGAGACCAATCACTGTTGTATCATCTGCAAACTTCAGTATTTTAACAGATGGATTGTTTGAGATGCAGTCAAAAATACACCGAATCCATATTAGGCAATTCGTGACAGCCCATTGGAGGTTCAAAAATTCTGGAATGATTTTTCTTTAAAAGTGCTCCCGTGTGCAGCTTTTTTTGACTTTTTAACAAGTGTTGTAAATCACTTGAGCTTTGTTTTTAAAAAGAGTTAAGATCGCTTCTTTTATTATAAAATATAGACAAGTGCAACTTTAAAAATGATTGATTGGTTAATTAAGAAAATTTACAGGACGTCCTCAACTTAAGACCACAACTGAATACCCTGAAATTCCCATTGCTAGAGCGAGACAATTGTTAAGTGAATACTGCCCCATTTTGTGACCTTTCTTGCCACCGTTGTTAAGTGAATCACTGCAGCTGATAAGTTGGTAACATGGTTGTTAAGCGAAACTGGCTTCCAACTCTGACTTTATTTGTCAGAAGGTTGCAAAAAGGGATGTTATGACATTGGGACACTGTGACCATCGTAAATATAAGCCAGTTGCCAAGCGTCTGAATTTTGATCACATGACCGTCGGTGGATGGATGGCTGAGTCGACCTTGAGTTGGTCAGGATCGAACTGCTGGCAGTTGGCAGAATTGCCCTGCAATGCTGCAATAGTTGTGGGTGTGAAAAACGGTCATAAGTCACTGTTTTCAGTGCTGTTGCAACTTCATTCTAAAAGAATGGTTGTTAAGTCGAGGACTACCTGTACTGGAAGAACTGGGAACCTAGTTAAATGATGGCTTCCTACAAATCTCTTGGAAGCCATCATTTAACTAGGTTCCCTGTTGTGCTATTTGTATTCCATGTTTTGGTTGTGCAAAGCAGTAGCAATAACAATAGCACTTAGACTTATATACCGCTTCAAAGGGCTTTACAGCCCTCTCTAAGCGGTATATAGAGTCAGCCTATTGCCCCCACAACAATCTGAGTCCTCATTTTACCCACCTTGGAAGGATGGAAGGCTGAGTCAACCTTGAACCGGTTAGGATCGAACTCTGGGCAGTGGGCAGAATTAGCCTGCAATACTGCATTTATACCACTGCACCACCAGGGCTTCTAGATATCAGAAAGGCTACGGTTTTATCTATTGGTTTTCTCACCTCTGTTTGTAAGAAGTCTATATTTAATGGCTGCCATTTTTGGTTAATACTATCCTGGCCTGTAAACAGAGAGAGATGAGGCTGAAATCACCCATGGCTCCTCGAATACTCCTAACCCTTTAAAAAACAATTCTCCTCTATGAAATTCCAATTTATAGGGTGGAGTTAGAAATTAAATGATGATGGGAAACTCCCTTTGTCTTGGTATATTTTTCTACTTGCTGTCCAGTGTTAGCTACTTGCACTTCAGGAGCAAATAACTTGCTACCAGCTCCACTCTTCTAATACTTTTGAATTCAATAGCACTTAGACTTATATACCACTTCATGGTGCTTTACAGCTGTCTCTAAGTGGTTTACACAGTCAGTATTTTGTTGCCCCCAACAATCTGGGCCCTCATTTTACTCACCTCAAAAGGATGGAAGGATGAGTCAATTTTGAGCCGGTCAGGATCGAACTGCTGGCAGTGGGCAGAGTCAGCCTACAGTACTGCATTCTAACCACAGCGCCACCATGGCGCATGGTGCAACAGAATCTTTCTTTCATCCTGGCGTAGTTGGGATATTTGCCAAAATAAGGGTAGAGACTGGAATCTTTGGGTCCTAACCTCCTTGGGTTTTTTTCCTCGCCAAAAAAAAGTTATCCATGATCTCAGGGTATCTTACCAAGATTACACTATTGGCTGAGGCTTCGTTTAACTTCTTTATAAACACATAAAGTAAATTTTACAATACCAGTTGTAGATTTCTCCAACATGGAGCAAACTCAAACAGAAGCAGACATGTCACAGGTTCAGAGCAGAACAGCAACTCAAGAGCTCAGAAACAGACCTCAGTTTCACTTTAGTTCATCAGGCAAGCAAGCAAGTTACACAGTAGAGGAGATAAACAGTTTCATGTCAATAGACAGAGCTTAACATAGCTTCAGAGCTGCAGAGCTTAATATAGAGCCACACCTAGGCTATTTCTAGTTTCCAAACAGTCCTCATTGGCTGACTTAGTTGCTATGCCTATTCATTGGCTGACCTTGTTACCATGCTCTATTCCAGTTCATAAATATACTCTGACAGAGCAGTGTAAATGTCAGCCCTAAATGCCATCTTTTACTGTGGATCTTCAGGGCTGCCATATTTAGTGCCTAGGCTTCCTGTGCAAAACTGAGGGCGGTTTGCATGGAGTGGATGGAGAATGGCACAGCTTTTTACATAGTGCTCTACATCTGCTTTCATCTTTGGCCACCAGAATTGCCTTTGGGTCAGGTGGAGGGTTTTTAGGAATCCGAAATGACCAGGCCAGTCGTGAATCATGGGTACGCTGGAAAAATTGCAGCGTCGAGTTTTTGGAATCCTGACATTAAAAAACAAAATCTCTTGTGAACTTGTATCTCTGCTTATTTGTCTCGTAGGTCCCATTAGCGGCGTTGACCATGGAGCCTTCCAACAACTCTACGGTGTCCTCCAACAACAGCGATCTGTTTAACAAGTTTGTCCACCTGGACGGAGAGCTATCGGAGAGGTTTCATACTTTGTGGGTTGTCCTGGTAGTGATCAACACCATCATCTTCCTCATGGGCGTGGTGTTGAACTCCGTAGCACTTTACGTCTTCTGCTTCCGCACCAAAACGAAGACCACCTCGGTCATCTACACCATCAACCTTATCATCACCGATCTGTTGGTGGGCTTCTCTTTACCCGTCCGCATCATTGTCCACTACAGCGCCAAGAACTGCTACACCTGTGCCCTCGTCCACATTTTCACCTATTTTGTCAACATGTACTGTAGCATCCTCTTCCTGACCTGCATCTGCATTGACCGGTACTTGGCTATTGTCCAGGTGGAAGCTTCGCGCAAGTGGAGGAACCCCAACTACGCCAAAAGTATTTGTGCTTTCATCTGGACTTTCGCCACTGTCCTCACCTTCTCCGTCCTCATTCTGGCCATGAAGTTCTCCTACTGCTGCATCGCGCAGATCTTGCCCCTGATGGTTTGTGAGTACTTCTTCCCCCTGATCGTCCTCACCTTCTTCACCACCAGGATCATGTGTGCGCTTTCCAAGCCTACCCTCATGCACCAGAGCCGGGAGAGACGGATGCGAGCCGTGCAGCTCCTCATCACGGTCCTCATCATCTTCATGATCTGCTTCACCCCCTTCCATGTCCGCCAGCTGGCCATCGCCATCAACCCGGCCATGTCCTATGACCTCAGCTTGGTGGTATACCACGTGACGGTCACCTTAAGCAGCCTCAACAGTTGCATGGATCCCATTGTCTACTGCTTCGTCACCAACAACTTCCAATCCACCATGAAAAACATCTTCAGGAAGTCGGACCTGGAGCAAGCCAGTGGGGAGGTCATCAGCGCCCACAAAGGATCCGGATCGAATGCACTCATGGCATTTGCCAATGCGATCGGGAACCCCATGAGCTTGCCTTTGTCCAACAACACCACAAACTCCTAGAGTGGCCTATGAGGACAGAGAGGATGTCTGCTAGTCCTTTTGGCTAAAATGTGTTCTTTCCCCTCTAAACATCGTAACTGGGTTCCAGAATTTTTCAAGCTCTCCAATGACACACTCAAGTTTATTTATGGCAGCTGGCTTTGTCATCTGGGAAATTACTTGGATTGCATTTTGGCATTCCAAACTCCTAAGAGTTTCCCCAATTCAGGAATTTACAGAGAAAGGAATATGCACAGTGCCGTATTTTGCTAGCATAGAAAGCATAGAATAACAGAGTTGGAAGGGGCCTTGGAGGTCTTCTAGTCCAACCCCCTGCTCAAGCAGGAGACCCTGTACCATTTCAGACAAATGGTTGCCCAGTCTCTTCTTGAAAGTCTCCAGTGATGGAGCACCCACAACTTCTGAAGGCAAGCTGTTCCACTGATTAATTGTTCTAATTGTCAGGAAATTTTTCTTTATTTCTAGCTTATTTCTCCTTCTTCTAGTTGCCACCATTAGGTAATTTCTCCTTGGTTCTAGGTTGTTTCTCTCCTTGTTTAGCTTCCATCCATTGTTTCTTGCCTTACCTTTTGGTGCTTTGGAAAATAATTTTAGGGCAGCCCCTAAATATTGGAACATTTGCTGTTATGAAACCTTGTTTTCACTAGACTAGGCATACCCGATTCCTGCAATCGTTCTTGATGTGGTTTAGCCTCCAATCCCCTAATCATCTTTGTTGTTTTTCTCTGCATTCTTTGCAGAGTCTGAATATATATATATATATATATTTATAATGTGGTGACCCAAAAGCAGATGCAATATTCCACGTGTGGCCTTACTATGGCTTTATAAAGCAGGACTAATGCTTCACGTGACCTTGAATCTATCTGCAGGATCAGGACACGGTGGAAATGGATTTTGCATGCCTGTTCTTACACTTTGCACAACGAGAGACTTTAAACCAGTCTTGCCTTTTGAAATGAGAATAATTCAGGATCATCGCCACTCCGTCAAATGAGGTTGGTTGTTTGAAAAGACTTGACGCCTAACCCCACTGAATGCCAAAACCATGACAGTAATAACAGAAACATCTACAGTTGTGATACACTGTACTTTGTGCTGTGAGAGAAATTTGTTTCTCAAGCATGTTTTTGATTCCTGCAAAAAGGACACCCGGGATACCCGAGCGAAATTAAATGCTGTATGGAATTGAAAGTAAAATCCCAGTGGGCTGTTTCAATGCTTTAAAAAAAAAACAATGCCAACAAAAAGAGGGTTATTTTCAATAAATCTGGTTGTTTTTTTTTCATTTTCCTTCCCTCCACAGGCCTCAGTTGCAGTTACTGCTCTGATTTCACCTAAGGAGAGGGAGTTTAATATGGGCTATTCTTTCAGGTGGAAGTTATTGTTAGAAGAATAGAATAGGAATAGGAATAGGAATAGGAATAGGAATAGGAATAGAATAGAATAGAATAGAATAGAATAGAAATTAGAATAGAATAGAATAGAATAGAATATAGAACAGAACATACAGTAAAATAGAATAGAGTAGAATAGAGCAGAATAGAATATGGAATATAGAATAGAATAGAATAGAATGTAGTAGAGAGAACAGAATAGAATATAGAATAGAATATGGAACAAAACAGAACAGAACAGAACATATAGTAAAGTAGAATAGAATAGAGCAGAATAGAATATGGAATATAGAATAGAATAGAATAGAATAGAATAGAATAGAATAGAATAGAATAGAATAGAATGTAGTAGAGAGAACAGAATAGAATATAGAATAGAATATGGAACAAAACAGAACAGAACAGAACATATAGTAAAGTAGAATAGAATAGAATAGAGCAGAATAGAATATGGAATATAGAATAGAATAGAATAGAATAGAATGCAGTAGATAGAACAGAATAGAATATAAAATAGAATATAGAACAGAACAGAACATACAGTAAAGTAGAATAGAGTAGACTAGAGCAGAATAGAATATGGAATATAGAATAGAATAGAATAGAATAGAATAGAATAGAATAGAATAGAATAGAATAGAATAGAATAGAATAGAATGCAGTAGAGAGAACAGAATAGAATATAGAATAGAATATAGAATAGAATATAGAACAGAACAGATCAGAACATACAGTAAAGTAGAATAGAGTAGAATAGAGCAGAATAGAATATGGAATATAGAATAGAATAGAATAGAATAGAATAGAATAGAATAGAATAGAATAGAATAGTTGGAAGGGACCTTGTAGGTCGTCTAGTCCAACCCCCTGGTTAAGCAGAAGATCCTATACCATTTCAGACAAGGGATTGTTAGTCTCTCAGTGATGGAGCACCCACAACTTCTGGACGCATTTGGGTGGGTTCCACGAGCTGGGATGGCGCAAGAGCCCATCAAAAAATGAAACCCAGACATATTATGAGAAAGGAGAGCCATTTATTCCCAAGAACAAAGAAGTTTGATAACAGGGCAGTCGCAATCTTTTATTTACAGGGAAAAACAAAAAAGCAGACATAATTGGTCCCAGCCAATTATGGGTTTATCCAAGACATCTGAATTGCTTGCTGTATACTAGAAGCGAAAGGTTGTCTGAGATAACCAGCCACTTCCAAACCCCTCCTATTTATTTCCCAGCTAGGGAGGGACTGGCTATCGTCTACATCTGCTTTTCCCTGAGAGCCAGCTTATTGCTTTCCGTTGCTCTCCTCTCCTCTCTGCGCATACGTGCATCTGGGATGGGCCCCATCTGTTCCTCCCCATCACTCAGCTCAGGCCCTGAAGACAGCTGCCTCTCCACCTGGGGAGGACGGAAGGCCCCAGCTCTGCCTCTTTCTCCGATGATGTTTCCTTATATTACTACCAATAGGGAATATTCCCTATTCCTTCCAAAGGCCCTCCCTCCCTCCGTCTCCTCCATGACTGACTCTGACAGGCCCCAACAAAAGAGGAGGGAGGCCTTTTAACTTCTAATGTTAACTCAAGAACCTTGCAAGAGGAAAAGAGAAAATAAGCAATATTCAGGAGCTTAAACACACACTTAAAAACACAAATATACAGAGAGGGGGCGGGGGGAGGAAGGGAGAGGGAGAAAGACCTTCCAGGAAGTGAATAAAAACAGCATCTGTGATCATGCACTGAAACCCAGGGCTCTTGTCTAAAAATATGATCGTTATTAAAGATTTCCCCGGAAATAAAAGAGAAGCAAGAAATAATATAAATTTGAATTTATTGCAACCAGCCGGGGGCCACTTACTAACAAAATAATGTATAAAAAGGGTGTAGCATCCATGTCTGTGTGTTTGTATATGTGTTCTGACCCAAACCTTGTTCCTAGTAAACAAACACCAAACAGAGATAAAAGCAAAACCTTTTAATGCTTCTCTGCGAATTCCATTCATTCACGATTAAAAGGCTATTAAAACTAATGGTCTCTGATAAGAATGAGCCTTGCCAAGCTTGGGCAAGGCTGCCAAAAGCACTAGATAAAGTTGCCAAGAAATATTCCAAACAAAAAGCCTTCAAACACAAACCAAGATAGTCCGAACTTTTGCAGGGCTTGAAGTGCAAAAACTTCTTTGCTTCCTGCAAAGAGCTGCGGTTTCTCAGCTGGCTTTTATCTCTTAAGGGAGGGGCCATTACTTTGCAGCCTTACTCCCGAGTTTCCCGTGCTGCTTCAGTTGCTCTTTCCTATGAGCAGCCCTGTGCACACGCGCACTGGTCACAGGCTCCTCTGGGACCTCTTCATCATAGCTGCCAGCCTCCACAAGCTCCGAAGGCAGCACTCCACTCCCTGATGGTCCTGGCCCCATCCCTGCATCACACGCAGGCCCCTCATCCGAGTCCTCACTCTCTGAGACCTCAGCCAGCTACACCTGCTGCTGGTGAACCACAACAGTATGCATTCTGGGAGTGTCTGTGGCAGTGATGGGATTCTATCAGTTTCCCTACCGGTTTGGTGATCGCACATTTCGCGCATGCACCTAACGCACGCACGCAGCTTTCCCCACACCCGCTGAGATCAGCACCAATCAGCTGAGAGGATAAAGAAGAGAAAAACACAGGGGAGAGTGGGAGAGTCGATCCTGCACTTTTCTCTTCTTTTTCTTCTCAGCTGATCGTCGGAACTTTTTTTACTATCTGTTCGGCTGAATTACTACCGGTTTGGTTGAACCGGGCTGAACCAATAGCACTTCACCACTGGTCTGTGGGTGTCTATGGATGTGTGTATAAGAGAAAAAACTTACAGAAAGTCCTTGACTTACGACCACAATTGACCCCAAAATTAATGTTGCTAAGCAAGGCAGCTGTTAAGTTAATTTTGCCCCGTATTATGACCTTTTCTTCCACCGTTGTTAAGTGAATCGCTGCAGTCGTTAAAAGTTAGTAACACAGTTGTTGAATGAATCCAGCTTCCCCATCGACTTTTCTTGTTCAGAAGGGTGCAAAAGGAGATCATGTGGCTCAAGAACATTGCAACAATCATAAGTACATGCCAGTTGCCAAGCGTCTGAGTTTTGATCATGTGACCATGCGGATGTTGCAATCATTGTATATGTTGAAAACGGTCGTAAGTCACTTTTTTGGGGTGCCGCTTTGATCGGTCACTAAACGAACTGCTGTAAATCAAAGACTGCCCGTAGTGCACTCTTTATTATCAGCAGATCCATAAATTCACATTTCTTTCTTTCTTTCTCCTTTTTAGCCAAATGTCCATAAGAGGATTCCAGTCTTCAATAAAATAAAATAAAATAAAATACCCTTTTTTTTATGAATTTAGCATGTGCAATACATGTCCAAAGGAAGGACTTTGTAAAGTTGTGCCTGCCATTTTGACTTTTTTGACTCCTCCGTGGGTACCCTACGTAGATGCAGATTGAAATTCTTGGCTCAGAAAGCACACGCACATCACAAGTTTTTCGGCAATAAACAACCCGTGTTGTGGATTTCTTGGGGCGGTTTCCAAGCGTAAAGCCATTCCTCTCACTGTTATCTGCAGCACAAAAACGGCAACATGCTAAACTTGGAATATATTATATCATGAAAATATGTTCTCATCATGAGGAAAAGATTCCCCCAAGCCCTTCTCTTCTTCTCCCTCCAAGCAGAGCTGGGAAACAGGGCCACATAAATAAGATTCTCCGTGGTTTAGAAAAGGGCTTGCAGTTGCTAAAATAAGATTTACATCCCCAGGGAGAGGGGAAAAAAATAGGGAAAAAAGACTTGATGGCAATTAATTCACAAGTGTGGACACCAAGAGCAGAGAGGAAAAACAAATATTCCTGTTATTTAATGGGTTGTTGAAAAGAGAAGAAAAGTTATTAAGGGCAGGAAATATTCCTGAAACTTATAGGCTACTCTTCCCATTTAAAGATGGCGGAATTAGAAGGTTCCAGAATCTGGTGAGTCCAAGTAGTTAAAGTCCACTTAGATTTTAAGCTTCAGAAGGATACGTGGATAACATGCCTATCTCCTACTGTAGAAAGTAAAGCTAGTCCTTGACTTACGACCACAATTGAGCCTAACTTTTCTGTTGCTAAGCAAGACGGTTGTTAAGTGAATTTTGGTCCATTTTACGACCTTTCTTGCCACCTTTGTTAAATGAATCACGGCGGTTCTTACACTAGTAACAAGGTTATTAAGGGAATCTTGCTTTATTGGCTTATCAGAAGGTCGCAAAAGATGATCGCATGACCCCAGGATGTGGGAAGCATCATAAATACAGGCCAAGCATCCTAATTTTGATCCCGTGACCACGGGGATACTGCAATGGTTGGAAAAGTATTTTTAAAATGTCCCAGAGATGCTTTTTCAGGAGGCAACTGGGCTTTCTGGTTTTTCTTTTGAAGACGCTTCACTCAGTGGTGGGATTCAAAATTTTTTACTACTGGTTCTGTGGGCGTGGCTTGGTGGGCGTGGCTTGGTGGGCGTGACAGGGGAAGGTTACTGCAAAATCTCCAATTCCTCCCCACCCCACTAACCTGCTTTACAGCTCCATTCTCCTGTGCAAGGCAATCAAAAAAGACCCAGCCGATCAGCTGGGACTCGTGAGGCAGAGAATAGATGGGGTTTGGTTCTCCAAACTACTAAAAATTTCCGCTACCGGTTCTCCAGAACTGGTCAGAACCTGCTGAATATCACCTCTGTTCCTCAACCGTTGAAGCTTTGACCTTCTCTCTCAGACTCTGGATCTTCCAAGGTTCTCATGGTTGGGAAAAATTGGAGGGATTTATCTTTGGTAGCAATCTAAGAAATTAAGAATTGTAATTTTGGATGGAGTCATAATCCCAAAACTATAAACAAGGTCTTTGAATTGGACAACATCTGGCTAGTTGAGGGAAAATAACTGGGATCAGAGAACAAAAGACTGGTTGTTTTGATCCAACTATCATTTCCTTTCTATAGTATATTTCATGGGAGGGGAGAATCATAAAGTTTTTCCCCCCAGCATAATCTCGATTTATCTTTGTTCCAGATTCTCAAAATGGCATGCCTAATAAAGTGATTTCTAAAATCAACATTAATCCTGACCTCATTGTACCATTGATATGCATACCATCCCTATCTCAAACCGTGACTCTCTAAATCTAATAATCGTGTATCTCTCAACATCACCCATTATTTTTAACCAAAGAAGGCAAAAGGCTGCAAAATATAATTTGAAATCTGGCAGGGCTAGCTAAGTATCCTCTCTGTCTCTTTAGCATCATGCAAAATCTTATATTTAACTCTGGCTGTCAGATAAACGTAGATATTTCTTTCCGCCATTGTTTAAAGGATAGATCCGTACTCAAAATAGATATTGTTTGGAATAAAAATAACATTTATGGGAATCCGTTCATTTTTATTACAGAAATTCTTCCTGGTAAAAACAACTGCAATTTATCTCATCTAGAAATATATCTGTTTTTTACTTGCATGCCATGTTTTGATATAATTATTCTGATAAAGCATGCAATTCATGTTTCTTAAGGTAATCTCTAAATGTTTTTATTCTTTTCTCAACCTTAAGACTCATTTTATTCATGAATTCATGCTGATGTGTTGCTGTATGTTTTTAGTTAAAGTTTTTGCTTGTGGTGGTGCATTGTGTGTTTTAGTTAAGTGTAAATTGGGCCTTACTACAATAGGAAAATATTAATAACTTTTCCAAAAGTATTAGCAGAATTCTCATGAAAGCCATTGAGACACAATACTGTAATGAACAATATTTGGAAATATAGTGTGTAGAATAGAATAGAATAAATATTGGAATGAAGAGTAGAGTAGAGTAGAGTAGAGTAGAGTAGAGTAGAGTAGAGTAGAGTAGAGTAGAGTAGAGTAGAATATCAGATTTGAATGGAATAGAATGAAATGGAATATGGAATAGAATAGTATATGGAATGGAATGGAATGGAATGGAATGGAATGGAATGGAGTGGAGTGGAGTGGAGTGGAGTGGAGTGGAGTGGAATGGAATGGAATAGAATAGAATAGAATAGAATAGAATAGAATAGAAGCTGGAAGGGACCTTGGAGATCTTCTAGTCCAGCCCCCTGCTCAGGTAGGAGAACCTATACTATTTCAGATGTGGCTGTCTAGACTCTTCTTAGGAAAGTAAACTTAGGACCTAGGAGAGTTCAGGAGCAAAAATGAGATTGTTGCTCTCTATAGATAAAATCAGTCAATGTGAATATCTCTTGTCCCTTTGTTAAATTACGTTTTGGGCTGGAACATTTGCCATAAACCTGGAGTTGGAGGTTATCTGATGAATTCAGTAAGTATACGTTGGGAGTAAAGCTTCCATGAGAACAAATGGAAAATTCACCAAAGAATTCACCATCCAGCAGAGAGTAAGTAGGATTATGTCATGTCTCCTTGGCAGTTTAATGAATTTCGAGGCACACTTATAAAGAATGTCCGCGGCGACATTAGAAGGGCATGGTGAAGATCGAAGAAGTTTTGTATGCAGATGATACAATGATGTTGGCTGAGAACCCAAAGGATCTGCAGCAAATCTTTGATGGATTGTATGATGCAACATGGAGAATGGAACTAAAAATTGAGGCGTTGAACATCAAGGCAGATGCATGGGGAAAGGGGACATTTCCCCTTGAACATCACATCGCGGCCGTCTCCAGGGGGGCGTTTCATCAGATCCGTCGGATCTACCGGTTGCGGCCCTTCCTGGATCGGGACGCCTTGCGCACGGTCACTCAGGCCCTTGTCACCTCTCGCCTGGACTATTGTAATGCCCTCTACATGGGGCTCCCTGCGGGGAGCATCCGGAGACTCCAGTTGGTGCAAAATGCAGCCGCGAGGGTGATTATGGGGGCGTCGCGTAGCGCCCATGTGACGCCTCTCCTGCGCGAGCTGCATTGGTTGCCGATGGCTCTCCGGGTTCGCTTTAAGGTTCTAGTTTTGACCTTTAGGGCGACCCATGGCATGGGACCAGGTTACCTTCAGGACCGCATTCTACCAACGTTCTCCAACAGGCCGGTGCGTTCCCACAGGGAGGGTCTGCTCCGGGTGCCGTCGGCCGCTATGTGTCGTCTGGCGGCGCCAAGGGGTAGGGCCTTCTCTGTGGGTGCCCCCGCCCTCTGGAATACTCTGCCACCGGAACTTCGTACCGGCACGGACCTGAGGGCCTTCAGGCGCGCGTTAAAGACCTGGCTCTTTGAGCAGGCCGGCCTGGGCTGAGATAATGATTTTAAATTTGATCTCCATTTTTAATTTTAAATTGGGTTTTAAGGGTGGGGGGGGGGTTTCTTAATTTTAGTCTGCAGCTAATTCTAATATTTAATTACTTTTTAACTTTTGTATTTGTGGGGTTTTTAGACGAGCTGTTCACCGCCCTGAGTCCCTTGGGAGAAGGGCGGTATATAAATGTAATTAATAAATAAATAAATAAATAAATTTGCTTATGTAAAAGGGAATAACAGAGATGGATTTGTATGTATGTCAGTTTTAAATAATTTATTGCCTTGGGAGGGAGAAGGAACTGTTCATAAACATTTTAATAAAGAAATAAAATTGGCATTGGCAAATGGCTGTGCAGTTAAAGGCAGGGAGGTCAGAACTGATTTCAAAGTTGGCAATCTTAAAATGGGATGCTCCTTAAGCTTGTGAGAAGATTGCAGACAATCTCTCTCTCTCTCTCTCTCTCCTTCCCTCCCTCTCCCTCTCTTTTAATGTGTGTGTGTGTGCATGTGTGTGTGTGTGCACATGTGCCTTCAAACCAATTTTGACTCCTGGTGCCCACCTTGATATGTCCCTGCAGTTTTTTTGGCAAGACTTTTCAAAAATATTTTGTTTTTGTCTTGTAGACCTTCGGTTCCATTCTCCATGTTGCATCATACAGTCGATCAAATATTTGTGGCAAATCCCTTGGCTTCTCAGCCAACAACACTGTATCGTCTGCATACAAAACTCTATGGGCATTCACCTCACCCCTCTAATATCACAAGTATTTGTCACGAGCATGCCTCAGAATTCCTTAAACTGCCAAGGAGACATCACATAATCTTGCTTGCACCTGGACTAGTTCCCTGCAGGTTTCTTTGGTAAGATTTTTCAAAAGTATCCTGTTTCCCCGAAAATACGACCTACCCTGTAAGTAAGTCCTAGCTTGATTTTCACACATGCATCCAATATAAGCCCTACCACCACCACCCAAATAAGCCCTAATTAAGATCCCGCCTACTCCAAAGTCGACAGGTAAAAATTAAGCTAGGGTGGGGATGGTGTGTGTGAGTGTGGAGCTGCCTTACTACTTACCTTTGGACAGGTGTAGCCAGGCCTCGCGCACCCCGACACCTGCCTTGCTGGCCCATTTCTTCTGCATCTGGCAAGGCTGGCCAGGCTTTCCTGAAGACCTCTGTAGCTGGTTACAAAGCTCTGGATCGATCCAGAGCTCTGTTATCAGCTGTAGAGGCCTTCAGGAAAGCCTTGCTGGCTGCAGAAGAAGTTCCCAAAGGCCTCTGACAGCGAAAAGGAGGCCAGGAGTGACACGCCCAAGTGAGGTTAGTCAGTGGATGACATCCCCCCAAAATAAAACCTGGTGCCTTTTTTGGTGGCAAAAAAATATAAGACATTATAATAATAATTAATTAATTTAAATGTTCAGGGAAACGTGGTAGTTTGCCCTTCCCTTCTTCCTCGAGCTGAGAGACTGGCCCAGAGGCACCGCAGTTGGTAATCTGGACAGAACTGGACTAGAACTCAGGTCTTCCGGTTTCAAGCCTAATGCTTTAACCACTGCACTAAACTGGCTTGGATAGAGACCCACTGGGTGCAAACATTGGGTTCCTAAATCTCTACACAAGAGTTTCCCAATCTTGGCTCCTTTAAGATCAGGGAATTCTGGGAGTTGAAGTGCAGCTGGGGTTCAAAAATCCCAGCAACCAGTTCGCTGCCTGGTTGCTAGGTGGATGTGACTTACCAGAACTTCTGGGAGGGCCGTTTGTCACCTCACACAGGTTCCAGAGGCTTCCCTTGGACCTCTGGGAGGGCAAAAACAGCCTCCTCAGGGGTACAGAGGCTCTCCGGAAACTGGAAATAGGCCTGTTTCCGGACTTCCGGAAGGTTCTTTTTTCGCCCTCCCAGAGCCTCTGTGCAGACCCTAAACTTACCTCCATCCAAAACGGGCCGCATGGAGACTCCTGGGAGGGGAGGGGAGAGATGGGCGGGGCCAGCTGATCGTTCAAGTACCGTTCAGCGGACCAGGTGTAAATTTAACATCCGGTTCATGCAAACTGGTCCCAACCGGCTGAATCCCACCCCTGAGTCCAGCCATCTTAAAGAAACAGTGCTCAAAACCTTTGCTGCCCTCTGGAGTGGCCCTTTGTTCAAAGATCAGTTCTTGCCACTTGGTTTCACTGGGTTAAAGGGATCCAACAATCCAGGGTAACAGAAATGGGAGGGCCAGCCCTTGTGTGTAGCCTAGGGGTAAATATTTCCCAGCAGTGTTTAGATTATGTGCCATTAATAGCAGGCACTTAAACAATTGGATGGTCTCCTTTCTTCCCTGAATGATGATAAAAAAGGATACTTGGGTTCCAAGTTAACAGAAATGGGAAGTTTCCATTTTCAAATAAAACCACCCAGGGAGAAATAGCCTGGCTGTTCCTTTCGTTGTTCTGGATCGAGCTCTGAAGCCTTTAAGGCATATCCTTTTCATGGCAGGAAGAGGTTTCTGTCCTTTTAACAGCTGGGTGTCAATCAGGCTGAAAGGAAACAGGTGCTGGTTTCCCAACTCTAGCCAGGAAAAGTTGCATCTGTTGGACATCTGAGTCCTCTGCGATACCTTACACAGGCCATGTAAAACTGCTGGAGACAGCAAGTGTACTCTCTCTCTTTGAAAAATATTATTGGTATTTAATGAAGAATTGTTTAAAGAATAAAAGAAGAGAAAGAAAGAGAGAGAGAGAGGGGGAAAGAAAGAAAGAAAGAAAGAAAGAAAGAAAGAAAGAAAGAAAGAAAGAAAGAAAGAAAGAAAGAAAGAAAGAAAGAAAGAAAGAAAGAAAGAAAGAAAGAAAGAAAGAAAGAAAGAAAAGGGAAGGATGTGCAAGAAGGAAATGCAACAAAGACAAAAAGAAAAAGGAAAGGAAAGGGAGGGAGGGAGGAAAACTAAAGCTAAAAAATACATACTCATACAAATGAGTTTGACCTTCCTTTCAACAGATAATTACAATCTTATTGTCTCTCCTTCCTCTTAAACGATATACAAGCCCCTTCAGCACTTTAATTAATCCACCTCTTTCTTAATCTTCAAATCCATAAATCATCAATTCATGTCTTTCTTCTTTCAGCAAAAAAAAAGGTCCATATAAGGTTTCTTATGTTTCGGAGGCGGGGTGGGGGGGAATGTTGATTTTTTTTTTTCCCCCCTTGACAAACAGGTCAGTTTTGCCATTTCTGAGAATTCAGAGGGTTTCACAATCCATTTCTCCCCTGAGGGGGTTGCAGGGCTCTTCCCTCATAGTTGCTTAGACAGTCATCTTTCTGCAATTGCCACATACACGCAATCAATGCCCCCTGGGTGTTTTCTAATTCAATATTCACAAATCTCAACAAAAAGGCTTCTGGTTGCTTTGTAATCTTTAAAGCACTTTGCATTGTGGTGGCGGGTGTAATCTCCTTTTTAGTATATTATTTTGATTAAGAATTTTAACACAGAGATTAAAAAAAAGAAGTAATGCAAAGTAAAAGAAAGGAGGGGGAGGAGGAGGCAGAGGAGGTGGAGATGGAGGAGGAAGAGGAGGGAAAGGAGGGGGAGGGGAGGGAGGAGATGGAGGAGGAGGAGGAAGAGGAGGGGAAGGTGGTGGAGATGGAAGAGAAGGAGCATAAGGAGGAGGCAGAGGAGGAGGAGATGGAGGAGGAAGAGGAGGGAAAGGAGGGGGAGGGGAGGGAGGAGATGGAGGAGGAGGAGGAAGAGGAGGGGAAGGTGGTGGAGATGGAAGAGAAGGAGCATAAGGAGGAGGAAGAGGAGGAGGAGATGGAGGAGGAAGAGGAGGGAAAGGAGGGGGAGGGGAGGAGATGGAGGAGGAAAGGAGGAGGAGGAAGAGGAGGGGAAGGTGTTGGAGATGAAAGAGAAGGAGCATAAGGAGGAGGCAGAGGAGGGAAAGGAGGGGGAGGGGAGGAGATGGAGGAGGAAAGGAGGAGGAGGAAGAGGAGGGGAGGGGGGAGATGGAGGGGGGAGATGGAGGAAGGGGAGATGGTGGAAGAGAAAGAGGAGGGGGAGGGGAGGAGGAAGAAAAGAAGGAGGAGGAAGAGGAGAAGATGGAGGAGAAAGAAGAGGAAAGAGAGAGAGAGGGAGACTTGCAAGGGAAGAGTCCACTCTCTGACCCTTCTCCCTTCCTGCAGACTCCTCCAACGTCTCCTGCATTAAGGTTGTCCAAAATCCCAATCCAGGGCTGCTGAAGAAGAAGGTTTGGCTGTCCAGCAGCAAATCGATGGCCAGCATGCTTTTTCTCAAGAACTGCATTTCTCAATGGCTGTCAGGTCAGGTCCTTAAAATCGAAGGCAATCTGAGTTCCTTTCCTCGGCAAGGGAAGATTGACCATGGCTGCCCTCTGCAGAGAAGATCTGCAGCAGCTTCTGCTTCCTCTTTTGAACCAGGGGGCTCCAACTTTTAAGACTTGTGGACTTCAACTCTAGAGTTTCTCGGGGGGGGGGGGGGGGTCTCAGAACGTGACAATGTTAAGACTTCCCAGAATTCCTCAGTCAGCATGGCTGGGTAACTTAACGCACGATCTCCAACCTTGGCAACTTTAAGCCTGGCAGAACTTCAACTCCCAGAATTCTCCAGCCATGCTGAGAGTTGAAGTCCTCCAGGCTTAAAGTTGCCACGGTTGGAGGCCTCTGACATTAACAAACCAAATGCTGGCTTAGCCAGGTGTGTGAACTTAGTTAGCTTGTGCAGGTTTATTTCAGGTGATTTAATTGAATTGTTGAAGGGAAATTATTGTTGAAGGACTTCAACACATCATCCAGATTTGGTATTTTGCGGGACCTCCCACTCCTGCAGTGGCGAATTGGTACCCATGTGCTATTCCTTATTCGGCCACACGGTGGTGCCCACCGACAGAGAAGAGAGCTCTGCCCTTGTGTCTCTCCTTCAGTTTCTCCTCTGTCCCTCCAACCAATTGTTATTTCTCTAGATAAACACGCCCTGTTTTTTGTTTTTGTTTTGTTTCTCGCCATACATTTTCTCTGCCCTTGCACAGCCAAAGCACCTGCAGTCGTCATCCTCTGGCAGCTCTCCAGACTCCTTTTCGAGTAAACACCTCCTGCGCAAACTGCTCCTTGAGCGATACAGGTTGGCCTAGCAGGATCCAGGGTTCAGCATTAAATTAATAGAAGATGGACTAGAATCATAGAACTGAAGAAAGTTAGCACCCACCTCTCTAGGATGAATGAAAATATTTTAGGAAATATTTTTAAAAAGGCAGAATATTATATTTTCCCGAAAAGAGAAACATGTTATTAAAGATGGAAACTCAAGAGCTTCAGCCTTCAGCAGATATTTGGGGCCCACTGAGAAGGATTGGGACAGCTTATCTACAAAACAGAAGATCTTCAGCTCCAGGATGATGGGATTATCCTTTAGGGCAAAGCCATTCAGCCACATTAGGAACTACACAACAAGCCCCCTTCATTGCATCAGCCCAAGCTTCAATCAAGCTTGACTTAGACAACCTACAAAATTAGCTATGACCCCAAACGGCCCCATGGGAATCTGACTATGGCCAATAGAATACATGCTCTTGCCACAGGAACAGGAAGCTCAAGGGCAAGGCCCTAGAGAGGGTATAAATGACCCTCAGTCTCCACTCCATGTGGTCAGCTGCCCAGGACCTCAAACCTATGTGGTCCTGTCCATCAATAAACCATCTTTCCAATCAGCCTCCGTATTTCCAGTATCTTTCTTCCCACTTGGAACTGAACCCAGATGGATATTTCTTCCAACAGAACATAGAATCACAGAACCATAGAACCTTAGAACCATATGTTGGAAGAAATGTCCAGGTCCTGGTCCAAGCCAGGAAAAAGGCACTGGAGACAAAATGGAGGCTATAGGCTGATTGGAAAGTTGGTTTAATGATGAAGCAGAACCACATGGAGTTGAGAGTGGAGGGTATTTATACCTTTGCCCTTGAGCTTCCTGTTCCTGTGCAAGAACATGTATTCTATTGGCTGTTGTCAGACTACTATGGGGCCATGTAGGGGGTCATAGTTGGCTCTATAGTTTCTTGTCCTGCCCTCAGATGCAATGGACAGTAAATCAATACCCTCTTCCTTGTGATCCTGGATCCTTGGCCCCCAGCACCAATAAAGTCTTATCCCTTTATCCTTGAGCTTATAGAAAAGAAACTAAAAAAATCCATATGAGATTGTTGGTTCCCAGCATGTATCTTTCTCCTCCCTCTCCCCACTGCTTCCAACCGCCTCATCTTCTCCCGTCCTCTCTGTGGCAGCCCCTCAAATACTGGAAGACTGCTATCATGTCACCCGTAATCCTTCTCTTTGCTAGACTAGACATACCCAGCTCAAACATTCATTAGGCTGTGGACCCCTAATATCTTCCTTGCTTTGCTCTACATCCTTTCTTGGCCATCCTGGTTTGGCTTAGGGAGGGGACCAGGGTTGAATTGGGTTGGAATTGGAGGTGGGGAAGGGAACACCAGGATGAGTCCCCACGGTCATAAGCCAAAGGAGGAAGCTCGAAAAATCTCCGAAGACAACAGCTAAACTCTTCCACACTGTGGTCCATAAAAGCAAAGATGGGATGCAAATATTTTTACGACTGGTTCTGTGGGCGTGGCTAGGTGGGTTTGGCCATGTGACTGGGTGGGCATGGCTTCTTCTTCGTCGTCTTCCCCCCCCCCGCTCCATTTTTTGGCCTTCTGGGCCTCAGGGAAGCCTCCAAGGCGAAGCAGTAAGACAGCGAGCAGGATCCCAGCACAGCTGATCATCGGAACAGCTGATCGTCGGGAGGAGAAATAAAGAAATACTTTAAGGAGAATTCAATCAGCGATGTCAGGCGTGCACGTGATATCGCACATATGCGATAAGGACTGACTGGGAGGGGAGGGGAGGGGCAGGTGAAGAGAGGCGGGGCCACCCAGGAGCACAATTTGCTGGTTCTCCAAACTGCACAGAATTGTAACAACCAGTTCTATAGAACCGGTCTAAACCGATACAATCCCACCCCTGCATAGAAGTATACTCATCTGTCCGTGAAGTCACCCAAAAGTTGAATTTTTGACTTAAGAGCCAAGAGCCATTGATCTTAGGTTACAATTAGATGTTAACCATGTGAAGCTCAAAGATGGGATGCTGTAAGCAAGGGAGTAAGCAGTTTTCCTTCCAGGCTGCACCCCAAATGCTGAAAACAATGAAAAGGAGAATGAAATTATGTGACCCAACCAAGTCACGTGGACGCATAGGCAACGCCGGAGGACAAATGAAACACGTTCCTCTTTCTTCCTTCTGATTCAACATCATGTGCTTCTTTTTGGACAGACTCATAAACCTGTGCTCTCTTGCTTGAGGACATGCTGTTGCAATCAACCCAATGGGCTTCAAAGGTACTTTTTTCAAGAGGCAACTGGACTTTCTGGTTTTTCTTTGAAGACTTTTCTTTGAAGCTCCTTCAGCTCTGACAGGATGGTGAAGAATGGAAGGATTTATATTCCTTGCAGAGAGCTGGTTATTTGTATCCTTTTAGAGGGTTGTTGAGGCCACTTGGAGGTTTATCTGTGTCCTCAGGGTCACCTTGAGTGGTGCTCCTGATTCCTGTAGTGTGCAATTTGTCCTCTGGAAATCCATTCTTACCCCACACATCGTTCAAAGGATGTTCATCCCAAATTGTATAGCTAAAAGTCTGTAAAGATTCTCAGTCATTTGGGCAACGTTTGTCCCAAAGGTGCTTTTTTCAAGAGTCAACTGGACTTTCTGGTTTTTCTTTGAAGATGATTCGCATCCAAGAAGCTGCTTCAGCTCTGACTGGATGTTGGGGAATGGAAGGATTTATACTCCTTGCAGACAGCTGGTCATTTGCATCCCTTTAGAGAATCGTTGAGGTCACCTGGGGCTTTGACTGTGTCCTCGGGGTCACCTGAATCATTGAGAAGTTGGAGCTGTGTTTTCTGCAGAATGTTTTCTGCCCTGTGTCCCTTCACTGTTAAACAAGTAGCCTCCATGACTCTCTAAAAAGAATGCAAATGACCAGCTGTCTGCAAGGAAGGCTGACTCTGTATATCCGCTTAGAGGGGGCTGGAAAACACTGTGAAGCGGTGTATAAGTGCTATTGCTATTTGAAAGGCATTTAGTTGGGTAAAGAATGCAATTGTTTTATTCTCCCCTAATACACAGGCCTTTGGGAAGCCAGTAATACAAGCTGCTTAATTGCAAACCGCCCCATAACCTTCCTTTAAAGTTCACCCCGTTTTATTTTCCACTTTGCTAATGGGGGCTTATCAACACCCAGTGTACCAACACCCATCCATTTAAGAGTGGGGAGGCCGTAGGTCCTGGAGGCTGCTTCAAATGGATGCATGTCAACATTTGCCTGATCATCCGAGCACTTCCAGCCAATCGATTTCACACTTTCCTTCTCACCCTGTTGCATAAATAATCATTCTAATTAGCATTTGCAAGTTGGCTTGGAAGAAGAAGGCCTGCTGTGAAATATTTCAAGGCTGGTAGTAGGGGGTTTGTCCATTGGGTGATCGTCCATTTGCCCACCAGCAGGAAGGAATATTAGACCCAAGGAAATGCGACACCTTTGAGAAGGTGACCCGTGTGTTGCCACCTGATCTGAGAAGCAGTTGATCGGCCTGCAAAGTTCTCTCTAGATTAGAGATCCTGGCTTGCAAAGAATCTTCTGAGCGTCCTTGAGGTTAAAAACTGGCCTTTGGTTTCTCTTCTGATACTATCATATCACAAGACCTAAAATGGACACCTGACATCAAAAACATCATAAAAAAGCACAACAAAGAATGTTCTTTCTGCGCCAACTCAGGAAGCTCAGACTGCCCAAGGAGCTGCTGATCCAGTTCTATGGAGGAATGATTGAATCTGTCATCTGCACCTCTATAACTCTCTGGTTTGGTTCTGCAACCCAACAGGACAGACACAAACTGCAGAGAGTAATTAGGACTGCAGAAAAAACAATTACTACCAACCTGCCTAAGTTCCACTGAAGACCTGTATACAAGAGTCAAAAAGAGGACTGTGAAAATATCTACAGATTCCTCACATCCCGGACATAAACTGTTTCAATTCCTACCCTCAAAATAATGCTATAGAGCACTGCACACCAGAACAACTAGACACAAGAACAGTTTTTCCGAACGCCATCCCTCTACTAAACAAATAATTCCCTCAACACTGTCCAACTATTTACAAAGTCTGCACTACTATGACTATTAATCTTCTCATCACTCCTTATCGCCCATCCCCTCCCACTTGTGACTGTATGACTGTAACTTTGTAGCTTGTGTCCTTACGATTTATATGGACTGTTTCCTAGTATGATTTGATTGCTTATTGTATCCTGTGACTATTATTAAGTGATGTACCTGATGGTTCTTGACTCTTGACAACTGCATCTTTTCCTTTATGTACACTGAGAGCACTTACACTTACCCTCTCTTGTGTGTCTAATCACACTTGGCCAATAAAGAATTCTATTCTATTCTACTCATAATGGTCAAAAGATGCTCCAGCGGATCTGACTGTCAGCAAGGAAAAGTTGTAGGCATTGTGGCTTTGGCAAGGACTGATGATTTATTGGACTGTTTATTGTTCTAAAAAAGAGTTATGTGACAGTCATGATTGATGCAAGGCCAGGATGGGTAGCATAGATCAACAGCTATGAAGGCATCTGGTGACTTCCCCGGCATATGTTGTGACTTGCTATGTTAGAGGAGTGGAAGAGGGTGGGAGGGAGAAAGGAAGGAAGGAAGGAAGGAAGGAAGGAAGGAGGAAGGAAGGAAGGAAGGAAGGAAGGAAGGAAGGAAGGAAGCAAGGAAGGAAGGAAGGAAGGAAGAAAGCAAGAAAGCAAGAAAGCAAGGAAGGAAGGAAGCAAGGAAGGAAGGAAGCAAGGAAGGAAGGAAGGAAGGAAGGAAGGAAGGAAGGAAGGAAGGAAGGAAGCAAGGAAGCAAGCAAGGAAGCAAGCAAGGAAGGAAGGAAGCAAGGAAGGAAGGAAGCAAGGAAGCTGAAAAAAGGGACTTATGGCCGTTTTTCACACCATTGCAGCATCCCCAAAGTCACTTGATCAAAGTTTGGATGTTTGGCAACTGACTCATATTTATGACGGATGGAGTGTTCGGGGGTCACGTAATCCCCTTTTGTGACCTTCTGACAAGCCAAGTCAACGGGGAAGCCAGATTCCCTTTAACAACCCTGTTCCTAACTTAACACCTGCCCTGATTCACTTGCAAGAAAAGGGCAAATCTCCCTTAACTGTCTGGCTCGGCCACACAGAAATTTTGGGCTCGTAAGCCGAGGACTACCTATAGAGGGGCGCATTTATAAGGGGCGCTTGCCGTGATGCTGGACACGTGTTTATGGGGAATGGGAATGGGTCTGGTTTTTTCAGGGGTGGGGCTGCTGGGGGATTCACAGGGGTTCGGGAGAGCCCCTAGCTAAGATTCTGTGCAGTTCGGAGAACCCCCAAATCCCACTCCTGGCTGGCCCCGCCCACCCCTCCCCTCCCAGGAGTCCCCACGCGACCCATTTCGGATACAGGTAAGTGCAGGGTGCGTGTGGAGGTTTGGAGAGAGTGTAAAACGGGCCTCTCAGAAATTTGGGAAATGGGCCCGTTTCTGGCTTCCAAAGAGCCTCCGGAGCCCGGGGAGGCCATTTTCGCCCTCCCGGAGGCTCAAGAAAAGCCTCTGGAGCCCGGGAAGGGCAACCCCTCCCCCCTGTGGTGCAGGAGGCTGACTAGGCCACACCTACCATAGCCACACCCACCTAGCAACCAGACAGAGAAGCCCTTGATAAAATTTTTGAAGCCCGCCTCAGGGTTTTTGCCATCCAGATGACACCCACACAACCTCTCTCTCTCTCCTCCCTCCCTCTTTCTCTTTCTCTCTCTCTCTCCTCCCTCCCTCTTTCTCTTTCTCTTTTTCTTTCTCTTTCTCTTTCTCTCTCTCTCTCTCCTCCCTCCCTCTTTCTTTCTCTTTCTCTCTCTCTCCTCCCTCCCTCTTTCTCTTTCTCTTTCTTTTTCTCTTTCTCTTTCTCTCTCTCTCTCCTCCCTCCCTCTTTCTCTTTCTCTTTCTCTTTCTCTCTCTCTCTTTCTCTCTCTCTCTCTCTCAGTCATGGAGAACCTGAGTGCTTTGCAGCCAATTCATGGTGCAATGAGGAGCAGCGGACTGGAAAATTAATATATCAAAGACCAAGATCGTTAGTTGTGTTTGACAGGGAAAATGGAGTGAATGATTGCAAATAATAAATAAATGGGGAAAGCCAAATAGATGAATTTGTCTTCCTCGGTAGGAGGTTGAATAAAGAGGAGGAAATTTCAAGACATAGTAGTCAGAGAGAAGGGTAGGATCTATGTTGGGGGAGGGAAAAAACATCTCCAAAATGGTTATGTATTACAGTGTGATTCTGGCCAATTTTTTTTATAATCAGAGAGGAGATTTTTTTTCTATAGAGAGAGGAACATTTTTCATAGAGAGATAAGAATCAGATACATCAGGAGAAACACACAGTAAGTTGAATATAACAGAAAGGAGAGGTTTAACGGCCTTTAGTAAAATAAGAGCAAAAATAAGGGGATGCTGAATGATTGTGGATTGACCCCTACAATGAATAATCAATACAAATGAAATACAAGTAATCCTTGAGTTACAACAGTTCGCTTAGTCACTGTTCAAAGTTACAACGGCACTGAAAAAAGTGACTTATGACCATTTTTCACACTTATGAAGGTTGTGGCATTCCCATGGTCATGTGATTTATGGTGATGGCTGGCTCTGGAATTCTGGGATTTCAAGTCCACAAGTCATAAAAAAAAAAAGCCATCATTCCCCAAGCCTGTTCTAAACCAATGTTTCCCAGCCTCAACAACTTTAAAGATGCATGGGTTTCAACTTGCAGAATTCTCCGTAATCGACTTGGGGGATTCTGTGAGTTGAAGTCCATCCGCACATATATAAAAGCGAAATGCCACTCACACATCATCACAAAATCTCCAGAACCGTAAAGCCTGCAAACTTGAAATTTGGCACATATGTTCCTCTTGGCTTCTAGGTGCTCACTAAGAAAGGATTTTTCAAAATGACCATCAGAGCCTTAGTATTTCATATATTATTATTAACACGCTCTGATGCTAAGGAGTTCTACTTCCCCTCCCCACCTGAAAAGAAATCTCTTCCAAGTGCAAAACACAAGCAGAGAAGTTTCAGTTTCAGAGCATCAAGAAGTTTGAGTACCGAACAGTTGAGCTAAGCCACGCCCAGGCTCCCTGCTGTCTCCTTCTTGCTCACACAGCAAAATACTGTTTCAGTTTCCAGGTTTCAGTTTCTAAACAGCCCTCAACTCTCTCAAACACTGATAGGACGCTAGTCAGATTAATACCGATGGATGCTGGTAGGCAGAGGCAGAATTTCCACCCCCCCCTTATTTTCCTCCCCACACAGTTTCATCCCAACCACATAGTTTAATAGCAAAACACAGGTGTTGGGGTGATCAAACATGGCCACGGCCAATTTCCCCTTCCACACTATTTTTTTTTGCAAGTGCCAAATTTCCTGTTGCTTATTTACAAACAACAGTGATCCACATGTGGTTGCTGCCTTAATTTTGCATAATTTCGGGTCACGACCAAATCGGGTTGCGATCCAAGTTATGGAACGAATTATGGTTGTGACCAGAGGTTCTACTATATACTTTTATTTATAGTTTTTTTTTTCTTTAACATCCATAAGTGCTTGGTGAAGAGTTTACTGTCTGGGTCAATATACCTTATACACAGTACTAATGATAATAATATTATTTAGACATACATAATCATAATCTTTCAACTTCCAACAATTGTGTATACATGGTAGTTATAATGTATTCTATTACCATGTTTTCCCAAAAATAAGACCCTGTCTTATATTTTTTGCAACCAAAAAAGGCACCAGGTCTTATTTTCAGGGGATATATCCACTGCCTAACCTCACTTGCATAGGCCACCCCCAGCCTCCTTTTTGCTGTCAGAGGCCTTCAGGAACTTCTTCTGTGGCTGGCAAGGCTTTCCTGAAGGCCCCTGCAGCGGATAACAGCTCTGGATCGATCCAGAGCTTTGTTATCAGGTACTGAGGCCTTCAGGAAAGCCTGGCCAGCCTTGCCAGCTGCAGAAGAAATAGGCTAGCAAGGCAGGTGTTGGAGTGTGAGAGGCCTGGCTACAACCGTCCAAAGGTAAGTAGTAGGGCAGTTCCACCCCCCCTCCCCACTCCATCTCCACCCTAGCTTAATTTTTACCTGTCCACTCTGGAGTGGCCGGGATCTTAATTAGGACTTATTTTGGGAGTAGGGCTTATATCGGGTGTACGTGTAAAAATCAAGCTAGGACTTACTTTCAGGGAAGGTCATATTTTTGGGTATTATATATATATATATATATATATATATATATATATATATATATATATATATATATATATATATACTTTGTATTACAACACCCTGTTAAGCCCCAATTAAGGGAGAAAGCATACTGCTTTCTTTTCTGTCTTTCGGCTCATCACCAGAGACCATACCGACAGAAAGCTATTTGTTTCGTTGCCTTTTGTTTACATGTGTGTAAGGTTTTTAAGCTGATAATTTTTTAAATAATAAATAAGGGAGACTAGTATAGATCTATTTCGAGCTAGTTAGCTCTCTTCAGCTAGCCATACCCTTACTGGGATTCGAACCAGGGAAGTATTACATGTGAGGCAGTTGTAATTGCCACTACACCACTGGCTCTCTCCTTATCAGCTCAGGCAGGGGAATAAGTATATACTTTGTATTTATTATTTAAAAAATTATCAGCTTAAAAACCTTAAAAACCTTACACACATGTAAACAAAAGGCAACGAAACAAATAGCTTTCTGTCGGTATGGTCTCTGGTGATGAGCCGAAAGACAGAAAAGAAAGCAGTATGCTTTCTCCCTTAATTGGGGCTTAACAGGGTGTTGTAATACAAAGTATATACTTATTCCCCTGCCTGAGCTGATAAGGAGAGAGCCAGTGGTGTAGAGGCAATTACAACTGCCTCACATGTAATACTTCCCTGGTTCGAATCCCAGTAAGGGTATGGCTAGCTGAAGAGAGCTAACTAGCTCGAAATAGATCTATACTAGTCTCCCTTATTTATTATTTAAAAAATTATCAGCTTAAAAACCTTACACACACACACACACACACATATATATATATATATATATATAGAGAGAGAGAGAGAGAGAGAGAGAATTTGATGGGAGTCCATTAACCCTAACCACTAGGAAATACAGTCCAGTTGCCTCTTGAAAAAAACACCTTTGGGGCTGTGCTGGCTTGCTTGCTTGCAGATGTTCCATTACCCATCTAGAATACATCATCCATCATCTTCTGTGTAAGCTAGACTTCACAATTTTTTAAAGAAAACCTAGAGTTTGGCAAACATCTCTATTGTTGCTTGCATTCCTGACTCGTGGGTGATGCAAAGCTATCACAAGTGCCTAGATTTAAACTAGCTCAGCTTTCCCAGCATTCTTTGTACAGCCTTTTCTCTCCAGCGTGAGATCATATCATAATAAATCAGATTCAAGGCCCCACAACTTCTTCTTCGCCATCCTGAGCACCTCTTCTTCTGCGCTCTGGGCCCCAAAATGCTGCCTGGTCATGTTCTAGACAGGCAAATTTACTGCTGTGAAAAACAAGGACATTTCCTCATACCAAACCCTGAAACCAGGAAAGAATGAAGTCTGCTAAAAACAGAATGCCTGTCAGCAATAAATGACAAATCCAGATTTATTCTGTCAACACATAAAATATTTCTATGGTCTTTTTAGAGTTGCCAACAGAAAGGGAGGGGGGAAAGCAATGTGGCAGCTTGCAAACCAAAAGTGCATTCCATAAATGTTTTCCAAGATAGTAACTAGGTGACCGAAGTTTCTGCCGAGCAAAATTCTAACTGGAGAGCATGATTGATGACTCTGGGCTATGGAGGTGTCCCATTGGAGAATATGAATTACAATACACCCAGGGGGTGGGGAGAAACGAAGGTCAAGGGTGACAATGAATGATGCATCTCAGAGTTGGCTACACCCAAGCAGTGCCGGACATGTTAACTCTCAATAAATCCTTTTTAAGTTTTGGAAGTTTGGCTCGAGACTCATGATTTAAATGGGGGTAACTGCCGGAATCCTGACATATCCTTTACAATTTACTGACAGAGAGAAGCAGAACAGGTTATATCACAGCTAAGACGTTGAAGAGGCAAATTTCATTGGAAATCTGGTTGCGCAGGCGCTAATTCCACATCAGAACCCCCATATACTGTAAACCATTGGGGATATAAGAAGTAGGATCTAGTTTATTGTCAGCCTAACAAGGAAGATCAGGTTAGGGAACTGACTCCAGAGGAAGATGTTCTAACCCGGATCCCCAAACACAACAAACCCTCTGAAGTTAACTCAAAGATTCCTTTATTAGGAGTGCCAGCAACCCCAGCAAAAAGTTTCTCTCTGACAAGTCTGTCCAGCATGGAGAGGAATGGTTGTCTGCCACACCTATTCATCTCTTCCCCCTGTCTTTTACCCCTAGAGCTAGGGTGGGGCTTCGTTAACAGTGGTGGTTCTTCTGTCCCAAGGACCAGCCCATAGATTTCCACTGCTCTCCTCTCCTCTGCCTTCTGCATATCTGTGCATCAAGCACTGGACCCAGCTGTTCCTCCTCTTCCTCATCAGCCATCTCCAGACCTGGGGGCTGTTGACTCTCCATCTGAGGACTGATGGATGGTCCAGGCTCTGCCTCTCTCTCTCTCTCTCTCCCTCCCTCCCTCCCTCTCTCTCTCTCTCCCTCCCTCCCTCCCTCTCTCTCTCTCTCTGCCAGCTCGATTCTCTCTTCCCCCATGAAACTCTCAGGTTGCCTTGATGCTGATCCTGACACCCATGCCTCCCTTCCTCATCTGATTTGGCTGCTAGAGGGGCTGGAGGCCAACCGGCCACAACAGAAGAGTAGAATTTACTCTACTGAGTTAGAATTCTAGTAACAGGATCTTGCAAGTCTGATTGTGTTTTTTATCTTCTCTTCTTAAATCTCATTGAGTCAGAGAGGAGCCATCTTGATTCTCTTCCTAACGTTATCTTCCTTCGCAGGACTTAAATAATGTTTCTTTTCATTCAATGTAAAAAAAAAGAGAGAGATAGGGTAATTGAACCTTCCATCTTGCCTTTTTTTTACTTCCCTTCTATTAATGCCTATTCTCAATTACAGGTTAGTCCTCGAATTACGACTGCAATGGAGCTCCAAATTTCTGCTGTTGAGTGAGACAGTTGTTCAGTGAATTTTCCCCCATTTTACAACCTTTCTTGTCACAGCTGTTAAGTGAATTAAGTGCAGTTGGTAAGCTAGGCTCATGGCTGCGAAAGGGGATGGGATGACTCCAGGACATGGCAGCTGTCATAAACATGAGTCAGTTGCCAAGTGTCATGTCCCTGGTGGAGATTGACTCTGAGGGAGAGGAGGAACAGCCGGCAGGGAGTGGAAGTGTGGCTCCGGAGGTTGTGGAGGAGGCTGGGGAAGGGCAGAGGCCGGCTGAGCAGTCAGAGGAAGACCCAGGCCCATCCCCTCTGCACCGAGGACATGTAGGGAGGAACGGAGAAGGAAACAATTTGGCTTACAAGAGAGGAAGCAGCCATGATCCCCCTCATTGGTTGCAGCTGGGGAGAATAATGTATAAGAGAGACGGTTAAAACACAGCATTGCCAGAAGCAAAGTGTGTGTTACTTTGGGCTGAAGTTATCTTGGTTGGCGTCCTTCCATCAGACTGGGCCTTGTTATCTCCTTTAAGTTGGTAATTACTTATCCTGGTCTGTTGTGGAAATTCCTTCATTGTAGTTTGTTTTGGTTTTTTATTTCACCTCTATCTGCTCATTAAGTTTGGACTATATTGCTTTCTTTTGAAGACTATTTTTGAGTATGTTTTATCTCCAACTGAGTATTATTGAACAGTGGGGCCAAGTTGGAGGCATTAAAGGACATTTATTTACATATTGGATTTTGTTACATTTGTGTTACACTCTGGGTCATCACACCAAATGTTTGAATTTTTGTCACATGACCATGGGGATGTTTCCATGGTTGTTAAGTGTGAAGAATGGTCATAAGTCACTTTTGTTAATGCTGTTGTAACTTCAAATGATGCCTAAATGAACAGTTGAAGACTTACCCGTACAGCAATAACAAAAACCTAAACTGGGCAGAGAATGGGGAATTGAAAAATAGACTATTGTCTTCACTGAATGCCTTAAAGTGCAAACAGAATAGAACAGGGCTCTTCAAACTTGACAGCTTTAAGACTTGTGGACTTCAGACTATTGGTTTGAGCTTCTTTGGTGACGGACAGAAATCCGCAATCATGCACAGTTTCGATCCATGCTCGTCACTGGAGTGCCCCAAGCTGGCTGGTTTCGGGGCTAAGCCATCCTGTAGAGGTGGTGAAGAGGGGGGAGATGGCTAGCAGGGTTGAGGAGAGCCACATCTCTCCTCCCCAGCTGGCCATTACTCCCTTTCCTGAAGGCAGTTGCAGCGGTGGTCAGAAATGGCCACCTCAAAGAAGAACTCAACTGGAAAAGAATGTGCAGGAGGAAGATAAGAAGAGAAAGTTTTGGCTGACCGTGTCGAACTGAAAAGGCAGCAACATAAAGTACCCTGGAATTTGAACTATAAAGAATAACATTGCTCCCAAAGAAGATTTTGAAGCAGCGAATGAGAGAGGGAAGGAAAAGGATTTGGTTTTTTTTTTCCTTTCCTTCCCCATATTAGCAACTAAGATTTAAGTAAGAAACTGACAAAAATCCACTTTGACATTAATAGGCATTTAAGCTGAAAATAAATTGTCAAAGGGATAATAAAGACTTCTGGATTTTCAAAAACTTTTAAAAGAAGGAAAGGAGAGAAAAGGAAAAAAAACAAAAGGGTGGGATCTGGAAAAACGGAGGAGACCACCTGGAAGTAAAAGGAATTAACAGTCAAACTTTAACAAGATTCCTAAAAGATACATTCCAACTGAAACTTTGTAACAAGATAATAGAACCCCAGGAAGAGAAAGTGGAAAATAGAAGCAAGAAGAAATAGCTATGGATTATTTGGATTACTTGGTGATTTCTGGATTTTTGATTATTGGATCTAAAGGACTAAAATCAATCGGGTGGTTGTTTAAAAGTTTTTAAAATGGTACCACTCTTGGAAGAATTGAAAATGGAACTTAAAAAACAGAAAGAAGATGCACAAGAAGGAAGAGGTTCTTTTGGCTTCGTTTTTCAATTTTTAGAAATGGAGATCCTGAACTACAAGAAACAACAAGAAATGCCTGTAGAACAAGAAGGGCGGGACAAAGAAGAAGCCATCTTCTATGATCAAATAATTCTATGTGGGTGGGGGGGAGGAAAGGGTGGAAAGAGAGTGAAAAATTTAAGATCTGAGAAAACAACCAAAAAAAATGAATAGTTTGAAAAGTAATTATAATATTAGGAAGAAACAGAAAGGATTACAGAAGAGAGAATCAGAATTAGAGAGACAAGGGGTCAAAAAGGGAGGGAGAAGAAGAGGGGGAAGAGGGAAAGGAAAAGAAGTTATAAAGGACAGAAACAGGATATAGAGAAACAGGGAAAACCTACAAGGATTAAAGGTATAAGCCTATTCAGAAGACATAGAGATAATGGGTGAAAATTTAATTGAAAGAGGGATTCTGCAAGGGTACATAAGATAGTATTGTTATATTAGAAATAGAAATGAACTTAGAAAATTTGAAACAAATGTGATTAAAATGATAGATAAAATACTCATTGTAATGTAATGGAATGTTTGTTAATAAATAAATGAAATAAAGAGAATGAGAGAATGAAATTAGGAAAGGATGGGAACATTTTAATTATTATTAATGAATTATAAAAATTTAAGTGAAAAGGAATATGAAAGAAATGTGAAAAAATTATGGAAATATTATATATATTACTTCTTTATATTACTTCCTAAGGAAGTATGATATCCCATTGAAAAGAAATGTTAAAGATGTTAAAGATTATAACATTAATGAGGGAGCTGAATTGGAATAGAATAAGTATTTTATTTATTATTGTTATATATATACTTTCTCTTTAAAAACTTAATGTGTATTTTAAGAATGTACCAAGCAGATTTCGACTGGAAGTTATGCGTTACAATTGTAAAGGCATAAATTGAAATTTAAATAAGAGTTGAATGGACAAAAATTAAAAGATACAAAGGTATCATATTCCAATCTGTAACTACAGGGGAAAATTTTGTTTAATGAGAAAAGAAAATATGAAATTGAAAAGGACAGACAAAAGTATAAATATAATGATTAGAAAGATATTGAAACTTAGAAAAAGATATATATAATTGAATTTAGAAAGGAATGAGATAATTAAAAGCAAGGTTGAGAAAACTAAGGGAAGGGAAAAATTATTGAGAAAATGTTAAAATAGTAATAAGATATGGAATAGAACACAAAGATGAATATGAAATTGAGTTTGTGTCTGTATGGAAAAGTGATACCATGATACCGGAACCATGCTATTCTCAAAAAAGGATATTTTATTTGTATTATGTTTTGTGAAAACCTAAATAAATTTTTTACAAAAAAAAAAAAGACTTGTGGACTTCAACTCCCAGAATTCCTCCTCCAGTCGTGTTAGCTCAGGAATTCTGGAAGTTGAAGTCCACAAGTCTTAAACTTGCCAAGTTTGAAGACCCTTGGAATAGAATAACAGAATTGGAAGGGACCTTGGAGGTCTTCTAGGCTACACCATTTCTGACAAATGGCAGTTCAATCTCTTCTTGAAAGCCTCCAGTGATGAAGCTCCCACAACTTCTGAAGGCAACTTCTGTTCCATTGGTTGATTGTTCTTACTGTCAGGAAATTTCTCCTTATTTCCAGGTTGAAACTCTATTTGATCAGTTTCCATCCATTCCTTGTCTGGCCTTCAGGTGCTTTGGAGAATAGCTTGACTCCCTCTTCTTTGTGGCAACACCTGAGATATTAGAAGACTGCTATCGTGTCTCCCCTAGTCCTTCTTTTCATCAAACTAGACCTACCCAATTCCAACAACCGTTCTTCATGTTTTAACCTCCAGTCCCCTAATCATCCTGGTTGCTCTTCTCTGCACTCTTTCTAGAGTCTCGACATCTTTCTTACACACTGCTAGCTCATATTTATTCATAGTCACATATGTCCAGTTCATGAAATATGCACTTAAAAAAATGTTCCTAGTCCTTATTACTACTAAATTTCACTGTTTCTTTAAATAATTTATTAGGAGCATGCAAAAACAAATGAATGCTATCACTAAACACAAACATTTACTGAATTTTTTAAAAACGAAGGGAGAAACTCAATAACGAAAGCAGCAATAACCTGAAATTCTGGCTTTTTATTTGTATGCTGCCCAGAATGGCTTCACCAGCGAGATGGGTGGTTTCCAAAGTTGACATATAAATACATAAATAAATAAAATAAAATTTGGTCTTGGTCCCACTAGATAACAGAGAAGGCATCTTCAAAGGCTGAAGCTCCTTGCATTTTTTGAGGATTATGGAGCCTTAAAACTTCCTAAATATTTTACAGCATTTCACACGAAATAATTCCATAAAGTTTTATGGCTAGGAATATAAAATCTTGCTGGATCACACTCATCAACTTCCATTTTTTTTCAATGCTCAGCTGAAGCTAAACAATGTTTTGAAATTTGGATGAGAAATTTCCTATTTTTACTGTTAACTCTTCTGTCCCAAAGGGGGGAAATGAAAACCTTGTCAAGGAGATCTCATTTTTAGGCACTGAAATATATTTAGGAAAGAAGCATTGTTGTAAAATTAAAAATGAATTGCCACTGGGGTTTAAGGAGAGATGTTGCTGAAATGGATATTCCAAATTTTAGAGCGTAAAATGAGGCCATAGTGTACAGTCCCAGTATGTACAGTTCTCTTCTGAAATATGAGGTTTATTTTCTTATTAATTGTGGGGTGGAAAGCTTTCAGTAGCTCAAGATAAGAATCAATCTTACAATGACTCGAGGGAGGTTTCAAACCTGTTTCCAGGCGAGGTTTTGCTAAAAATGATTGATTTTCGTATCTATATAATATCTTTTTTATTGATTCATTGTGAGGTAAAAATGTAGAAGAAACAAAAGTCAGACAAATTTTAAAAACTAAGTAGGGCCACACCTGGAATAGCGCATCCAATTTTAGAATAGAACAGAACAGAATAGAATAGAATAGAATTCTTTATTGGCCAACTGTGATTAGACACACAAGGAATTTATCTTTGGTGCATATCCTCTCAGTGTACATAAAGAAAAAAATAAAATATATTCATCAAGAATCATAAGATATAACACTTAGTGATAGTCATAGGTTACTAATAAGCAATCAAATCATAGTAGGGAACAAATTTATTTATTTATTGTACTTATATACCGCCCTATTTCCCTGACAGGACTCAGGGTGGTGCACAGCCAAATTAAAATACAGAGGATAATACAAAATTAAGAACAGTTAAAAAACCAAATATAAAAGGCTGAAATTTATAAGAAGTTTAAAAGCCAAACTAGATAAAAACCAAATTAAAATCCTAAAAACCCCTAAAAACCCCTAAAAACCCCTAAGCCAGACTGGCTTGATGAAATAAATAAGTTTTCAACGCGTGCCGGAAGGTCAGGAGATCAGGGATGATCCTCATCTCCGGGAGTAATTCGTTCCAGAGGGAGGGTGCCCCCAATGAGAAGGCCCGCACCCTCGGGGTTGCCAGCCATCCAGCCGGTGGCACCCCGAGGAGGCCGATTCTATGGGAGCGTGCTGGCCGACGGGAGGCTGATAATGGCAGGAGGCGGTCCCGCATAAATAAAACAATATAAATTGTAAAGATTCAAGCAACACGGTTATAGTCATAAGTGAGAAGCGATAGGTAATAGGAAGGATGAGAAGAAGAATAGAAATACAGTCTTACTAAATAGTTTGACAGTGTTATGGGAATTAGTTGTTTAGCAGACTGAGGGCATGCGGGGAAAAACTATTCTTGTGTCTAGTTGTTCTGGTGTGCAATGCTCTAATGTCAAAGTTGATTTGAGGAGTCTATAGATATTTTCACCGACCTCTGCTTGACTCATGCAGTATGCAGGTCCTCAATGGAAGGCAGGCTGGTAGTAATTGTTTTTTCTGCAGTTCTAATTATATTTAGTCATTACATTACAAAACTGATGTTGAGACTTTGGGAAAACTGCAAGGAAGAGCAACTAAGATGGTTGAAAGGCCTGGAGAATAAAATGTATGAAGAACGGCTGCAGGATTTGGGTTTGACTAGTCTAGAGAAAAGAAGAATCAGGGGACACATGATAGCAGTATTCCAATATTTGAGGGGCTCCTATAAAGAAGAGGGGGTCAACTTAGTTTCTAAAGCACCTGAGGGTAAGACAAGAAACAATGGATTGAAACCAGGGGTGGGATACGACAGGGTTAACTACCGGTTCGGGATTTACGAGCTTCCCTGCACGCTGTGAGTCGCGTGGGTGGAACTCGTCATCCGCATGCGGTGTATAGAGACGCAACCTTTTTTAAAAAAAAATTTAATAAAGTTTTATTAACAAATTTAAAAAACATACAAATACAAATACTTTAAAGATGAACGGAAAGGAGGATACAGAATTTTATAGAATTTGGGATAAATGGTATAAATGGGTTAAAAAAGGGGGGTGATGGAAACAAATAAATGAGAGTAGGACGAAATATTATCTATTGTTGTATATAAATGTAGAAATTTTACCTTAGAAAATTTTTCTGTTAGTTAATAGTGGTATTATTAATATATTGGATTATATATATGGATCTTTGGTAATTCGGGTTTTCTCCCGCGTAAAATTGGAAGTATCTAGGCGATGTTTCAATGATATATATATATATATATATATATATATATATATATATATATATATATATATATATATATACTTTGTGTTACAACACCCTGTTAAGCCCCAATTAAGGGAGAAAGCATACTGCTTTCTTTTCTGTCTTTCGGCTCATCACCAGAGACCATACCGACAGAAAGCTATTTGTTTCGTTGTCTTTTCTTTACATGTGTGTAAGGTTTTGAGCTGATAATTTTAAATAATAAATAAGGGAGACTAGTATAGATCTATTTCGAGCTAGTTAGCTCTCTTCAGCTAGCCATACTCTTACTGGGATTCGAACCAGGGAAGTATTACATGTGAGGCAGTTGTAATTGCCACTACACCACTGGCTCTCTCCTTATCAGCAGAGGCAGGGGAATAAGTATATACTTTGTATTACAACACCCTGTTAAGCCCCAATTAAGGGAGAAAGCATACTGCTTTCTTTTCTGTCTTTTGGCTCATCACCAGAGACCATACCGACAGAAAGCTATTTGTTTCGTTGTCTTTTGTTTACATGTGTGTAAGGTTTTAAATTATCAGCCTAAAAAAACCTTACACACACACACACACACACATATATATATAGTTTGATTAAATAGTTAAATAAGATATAATATTATAATATAGTAAACTAATGAGCTTATTGATTGTAGAATAATGTTTAAACCAATGCTTGAAGAAAGAAAAAAACGAGGACCTACCAGATTCGACAACAATTGTAAGAAAAAATTTTGGATTGGTTGTGTACCAATGTTTGTTTGTTTGAGACGCAGCCTTTGAAACAGCCCTGTTTTCCTGCTTTTTTAACCACAGCTGTACCTCGTTCAGCAGCTGAAGTTGAAAAAAAAACAGGAAATAAAGGTCAGGTAAGAGCCCAGGTGGGCAAAAACATCAGCAGACATAGAACCGGTTCTATGTCTGCTGCTCTTCAGAGCTACCGGTTCTACAGAGGTGGATAGAACCGGTAGAAACCCACCCCTGATTGAAACTATTCAAGGAGAGAAACAAGCTGGAATTAAGGAGGAATTTCCTTTAAGTAAGGACAATTAACCAATGGGACAGCTTGCCACCAGAAGTTGTAGTGCTTCATCAGTGGAAGTTTTTAAGAAGAGACTGGACACTTGTCTGAAACGCTATAGGATCTCCTGCTTAGGCAGGGGGTTGGACTAGAAGACCTCCAGCTCTATTCTGATGGATCCGATTCCAATCACCAAGGCCTTGGCACACATTGGGAGTTAGCGTTAGACTGCTGTCTGATTGCTTTAGATTTCCCGGGTGTTTTGGGATTAAGACCTATTCATTTGGTCTTCCCTGGATCACCTGGGGGATCCAGGTGTGTTTCAGAGTAAATAGAAGAATTCCCAGAAGCTCTATTGCACAGTTCAAATGAGACCTGGCTCATCCCTTAAGAACGAGAAGATGGTGAAGATCCTGGATCAGAATCTGCTTTTGTAGCTTCTCCTTGTTTGTGGAACACAGGAGGCTTCCTCATTTTCAGAGGAGTTTCAAGAGAAGAAACAATGGAAGGGATGCTTAGAGCACCAAGGAGGAAGACAAGGATTAAGTCCAACCATACACACCTAAGAGTATGCTGTATATTACTATTTGTGTTTGTCTTCATGCAGTATGTTTTGCAGGTAGCCTGTGATGACCCAGGGCATGGCACAAAGGTAACACAGACAGCTAGAAGTTCAAACCAACCCCTTTATTGCTCTAAATTTCTCCAAACACTACCACTAATCCTACATGTATAATAATATATGTATAATATATAACCTAATCCTACGTAGCTTTTTCTCTGCTAACTAGAGCATACAAAACATTTGCTAGACCAATACTCAAATACAGCTTATCAGTCTGGAACCCACATTATGTATCTGTTATTAACAGTTGAGAAAGTCCAGAAATATTTCACAAGAAGAGTTCTCCACTCCTCTACTCATTGTAGAATACCTTATGCCACCAGACTTTAAATTCTAGACCTAGCAAACCTTGAATTATGCTGTCTTTGGTCTGATCTAAGTATGGTATATAAAATCATACATTGCAATGTCCTACCTGTCAATGAATACTTCAGCTTCAACCATAACAACACAAGAGCAAACAATAGATACAAACTCAAGGTTAACCGCACCAAACTTGATTGCAGGAAATAAGACTTCAGCAACAGAGGGATCAATGTCTGGAATACTCTACCTGACTCTGTAGTTTTTTCCCCAAACCCCCAAAATCTTCAACATTAGACTGTCTACTATTGACCTCACCCCTAAGAGATCTGAAGGGGGAGTGCATAAGCGCACCAACGTGCCTATCGTCCCTGTCCTATTGTTTCTTTTATATTTTATTTTTCTTATATGTATCCATGTATTCATAACTATGTTATACTTATACCTATTATCTTGTAAGCGATTGACAAATCAAATAAATAAACATTTCTGGCAAGTCCCAGAGCAAAGTGATGACAAACACACACACACATACACACTTCAAGTAGCCTCTGGCTGCAAATAGTCCAACCCAACGCTGTGAGCACCATGGCTGCACAGCAAGAGATCCAGCAGGGCAAGCTGAGGAGTCCAGAAAGCAAAAGGAGCAAGGCAATTAATTCAGAAATCCAGAACAAATGCAAGTAATCCAGGAAAGTTGAAACATCGGCACTCAACCCTCCATGAATTCAGCATTTGTTCCCGACAAATGTCCCTCCCCATAGCGTCTCCTTAAAACTCATCCCCTGGTGTGCTTTGTGAAGAGGAGCGGGGCACTCTCTTCCCGAATGGTCGGTACAGTCTGCGCTGTTCTCGCCTTCTCTCCACTCTCCGTGCTTGAGGATCAGGAGCGGGTGGTCCTTGCTGATCACCTGAGCTCTGTCGCTCCTCATGTCCACTGCTTGCCCTCTCTTGGTCATCCTATCCCCCATTTCTCCCTGCTTACAAGCTGTCCCAATCAGAGGTGGTCTTCAGCCAGTTCTGACCAGTTCTGGAGAACCGCTAGCAGAAATTTTGAGTAGTTTGGAGAATCCCGCCACTAACTGGCCCCGCCCCCATCTATTCTCTGCCTCCCGAGTCCCAGCTGATGGGCTGGGTCTTCTTTGGTTTCCCTGCACAGGAGGACGGAACTGGAAAGCAGGTTAGTGGGTTGGGGAGGGAATGGGATGTTGCAGTAACCTTCCCCTGCCTGGCCCACCTAGCCAAACCTACAGAACCAGTAGTAAAAAAAATTGAATCCTACCACTGGTCCCAATTCTGAAAGGCCCTGGCCTGACTGGGACTGCTCCTCCCCATGTACCAACGAAGCCGCCCCCTTGATCTCTGTTGGCTCCAGTTCCGGTTCATTTTTCTCTGCAGATTCAGGGTCCGATGGGGTCACAACATAGTCCTTGATTTACGACCATTCGAAGTTACAACGGCATTGAAAAGAATGACTGAGGACTGTTTTTCACACTTATGACCACTGCGGTATCTCCCTGGTCGCTTGATCAAAATTGTGACCTTTTTTTACACTTATGACCATTGCAGTACTCAGGGTCACCGGATCAAAATTTGGTCTCTTGGCAACTGACTCATATTTATGATGGTTTGATTCATATTTATGACGGTCGCAGCGTCCCGAGGTCATGCGATTGCCTTCTGCAACCTTCTGACAAGCCAAGTCAAGAGGGAAGCCAGATTCACTTAACGACTAGGCCACTAACTGAACAACTTCAGCGATTCACTTAACAACCGGGGTGAGAAAGTTTGTAAAACGGGGCAAAGATTCACCTAACAACGGTTTCGCTCAGCCACAGAAATGTTGTGGTTGCAACTCCAGGACTACCAGTTTCGAGTTTTATTCTTGGAACGTTTTGTTTTGGATCTGATGTTTTTGACCTCGCTGGCTGCCTAGAGTCGCCTGGGCCATATTAATCAAAACAAATCGATCATGTTACAGAAATCAGGAAATGTTTAAAAAGCAAACAACAAAAAACAATTTCAAGGACTTCCCCGAAGAAGCATGGACTTGGAGATCTTCTTCTGTGGTTGGTTTGTGACGCCTTCTTTTGAATTAGCCTCTTCCAGTCA
>CM042846.1:91784227-91889227 GCA_023653725.1 Bungarus multicinctus | reverse complement strand
AACCTGAAAACAACATTATAGCTGGTTTCTAGGTTCGACTAGGGCCTAACGTGGCTTGTTGTGTTGTGTGAACCCCTTAGGCATTTTGAGTATCCTTGGAATAAGCCACAATTGATGTGATTCACTTAATGTGATTATGGCATGCCTCAAACCGTATTTTGTTAGCCACAAAGGCTACATCCAGTTGACACAAAAAACCACATTGTGAGTAAACACAGTACAGACACACAACTGGACACAAACATCAATTTTTACGGAGGGTGGGGTGGCATGGGGGTGTCAAAAAGCCAAAATAGTGACTGCCAACTGCTTTGATTGTACAGTTGTGGTATGCCATTGATTTCTCTGACTTTCCTCAGCAGATGCCACTGGAAATGCATACTCAACTTATGACCAAAAAGGAGCTTCTCCATCATGGTTATAAGACATAAGGGTCATAAATCACCCATTTGACCAAGCTTTTATTGTCTTTTTGTGGTGATCATTAAGCAAATACCGCAGTTGTTAAGCAAAATAATGGTTTGCCATGGACCAGTTTTGCTCCAAACTGGAAATAAAACTATAGTAAAATGAGGTCATGTAACCAAAGGACGCTGTAAACAGCTGAATATGTGGGCCCTTTGCATAGCACCTAAAATAAAATAAAATAAAATAAAATAAAATAAAATAAAATAAAATAAAATAAAATAAAATAAAATAAAATAAAATAACCTTTATTGTCATTTTTTTGCTGCGAGCACACTAGTCCCCATTAAGAATGAAATTCTGTTGCCTGCTCTCAAAAGAATGTATATAGCTACCTATACCCATACATAATATATACATATATGTGCATAAATGGAATGGAATGGAATGGAACGGAACGGAACGGAACAGAACAGAACAGATGAAGGGAAGAGAGAATGGAATGGAATACAACACAAAACAGCACGATAGAATGCAGAACAGAATAGAATGCAGAATAGAATACAATAAAATAGAATGCAGAATGGAACAGAACAGAATGGAATGGAATACAACACAACAAAACACAATAGAATGCAGAATAGAATAGAACAGAGCAGAGCAGAATAGAATATGGAATATAGAATAGAATAGAATAGAATAGAATAGAATAGAATAGAATAGAATAGAATAGAATAGAATAGAATAGAGTAATAGAATTGGAAGGGACCTTGGAGGTTTTCTAATCCTCCAAAAGTTGTAAATGCTCCAACACTAGAGATATTGGACAACCATTTGTCTGAAACTGTATGGGGTTTCCTGCCTGAGCAGGGGGTTGGACTAGAAGACCTCCAAGGCCCCCTTCCAATTCTGCTATCCTGATGCAATTATTCTGTTTTGCCACCTTTCCTTGTTGCCTTTGATTTTTATTTTATTCCTTTTAGAAGGTAACATTTCCTGGTGGGCCAGGTTTGTCTCTCCTGCCCCTTCCACTCCCTGCAGCGTCCTTATAAGGTTGAACCCCATACATCAATAACACTGTTGTTACAAATAAGGAAAGCAACCCACCAGCCAACCCAGCCATCAATCAGAAGGATTTGCACGCTAGGAGCCGGGCGTTTCATGTCATAATCAGCCGAAACATCTTCATCCTTTATGCTGTCATGGCAACAGTTCCCAGTTTAAATGCTGCAGCACTAATGAATAAACGGCTGGTCGAATGCTCGGTAGATCTAAAGCAAGGTCAGGAATTGTATTTTAATCAGAATATCTATAGCATAGACTTTTTCTAGTTTCTGAACTCTGTAGAGAAATTGTAAAATAAGTACAAGTTTGTACAATCCAGGGAGTTATCATTGCCTCTCCTTCAAATCTAGTCTCAAGTACTGTATTTCCTAGTGGTTAGGGGTAATGGACTCCATCAAATTAGATAGATAGATAGATAGATAGATAGATAGATAGATAGATAGATAGATAGATAGATAGATAGATAGATAGATAGATAGATAGATGTAGATGTAGATGTAGATGTAGATGTAGATGTAGATGTAGATGTAGATGTAGATGTAGATACAGATACAGATATAGATGTAATTTGTAAAGTGTAATTTTAGATATTGGGGTTTTAAAATTTGGGGTTTTATATTGTAATTTATTGGAGTTGAGTATAAATTTTAGTAGCAGCCTGAATATATTTAATTTTCTTTTAATTTTTGTAAAGTGTAGTGTGTTATAGTTGGCTATACACCGCCCTGAGTCCTTCGGGAGAAGGGCGGTATATAAATGTGTTATAAATAAATAAATAAATAAATAAAGATATAGATATATATAAATATCCTGTTTCCTTGAAAATACAACCTACCCTGAAAGTAATTCCTTGCTTCATTTTTTACATGTGCACCCAATATAAGCCCTACTCTTCAAAAAATAAACCCTAATTAAGATCCCACCCACTCCAGAGTGCCAGTTTGTATCAGTTTGCTTGGTTTGGGGGTTAGGATGTTGGTGACTTCAAGTCTGATTTTACTGGCTACATCTGGGTTAATTTTGGTTAGGCTAGCTTCAACTCCACATATAATGTTTTCGGTGGGGATGCATTTGGGGGCGACTGCATAGTTGAATCCCTTGGAAAGGACATTGGTTTCTGCTCTGGTGAGGGTTCTGTCTGATATGTTGTGTACTGTTTGTTTCATGCATTCTTGAGTCTGTTTGTTTCATGCGTTCTTGAGTCCCCCACCAGACTCAAACCCAAACCCACTCCATAGATGAAAGGCAACCACCATCCAGAAACCAGACCACGGCTGCATCACCAGCTGCCACACACCCCAAACCCCAAACCAAGCAAACTGACACAGAGCATAAGCACAGAGCCAGGCCTCAAACTCAGAGCCAAACCAAAACCTGGAACGTCACATCGCAGCCACCCGCTCAGGATATCACATCACAGAATTCAGGAGGCTACACCAGAAAACCTCAGGATGTTGCAACACAGCCAACAACCCAGGAGATTACAATGCAAGACCCAGGGTGTCACCAGATTAGAACTCAGAAGGTCATCACACAGCCCATTACCCAGGTCATTACGACCCAGGAGATTATAGCACAAGACCCAGGAGGTCACAAGATTAAAACTCAGAAGGTCATCACACAGCCCATTATCCAAGTCGTTACAACACAGGAGGCAGATAGACACACAGCCAATACCTCAGCCACACATGTTCTTAAGAAAAAGCCAGCCAATCTGCAAACATCAACTCCATCAACCAATCAAGAAATGGCAACACAGCCAACCTCCCCACCAGTTTATATGGGGAGACAGCAGCTCAGATCACACTTTGCTCGCACAAAGCCGAAAGCACCAGCCTGAAGATGGCGAGTGAGATCTCATCGAAACATTGCCCAGATAGTCTCAATCTTACACGGGAAAAAACCCGAACACACCATATGTGTGTGTGTGTGTGTGTGTGTTAGGTTTTTGAGCTGATAAATAATTAAATAAGGGAGACTAGTATAGATCTATTTCGAGCTACTTAGCTCTCGTCAGCTAGCCATACCCTAACTGGGATTCGAACCAGGGAAGTATTACATGTGAGGCAGTTGTAATTGCCATTAGGCCACTGGTTCTCACCCAGATCAGCGATACAGGGGAATGAGTATATATACTTGTGTTACAACACCCTGGTAAGCCCCAATCCAGGGAGGAAGCATACTGCTGTCCTTTTCTGTCTTTCGGCTCATCACCAGAGACCATCCAGACAGATATATATATTTATATGTATATATATATGTATATATTTATGTTTTCATAGATTTTCACAGGTACAGGTATGCAGGTCTTGGTGTGTTCGGGTCTTTTCTCATGTAAGATTCTTGAAGGTAGTTGAACTGAGCGGCTGGCCCCACCCACCCTGCCCCAATTCTTCCAGGAGTCTCCATGCAGCCCGTTTGGGATGCAGGTAAGGGCAGAGTCTGCGCAGAACCTCTGGGAGGGCGAAAAACGGGCCGAACCAGAAGTTCAGGAAGTCTGGAAACAGGTCTGTTTCAGGCTTCCAGAGGCCCTCCAGAGCCCGGGGGAGGCCATTTTCGCCCTCCCAGAGGCCTGGGGGAAGCCTTCAGACCCTGGGGAAGGCAGTGTTCTGACCCAGGCTTCGTCAAACTTAACGAAACACAAACTTATTTTAAAAGCAAAACCTATTTTAATGCAACGCTGGGAATTACTTTCATTCCCAGCCAGAATTAATTATAAACAGTTCCCCAAGATAAGCACACGCCTTTCAGTGCTGTAGAATGCTGCCAAAAAACAGAAGTCCAATTAATTATGACATAAACTAACCAAAGCCCCAGAAAAAAACCAACCAGAATATGCAGAGCTTCAAGGAGGGCTTAGAATCTATTGAACTGCTTTGCTTCCTGCAAAGCTTTCGTCGTTGAGGTCTGACTTTTATCCCTTATGGGAGGAGCAATCACCTCCCAACCTTACACCCGAGTCACCCCTTTTGTCTCAGTTACTCTCGCCTTCTAGCAGCTCTGTGCACACGCACATTGGGAATAGGCTCCCCTGGGTCATCTGCCTCGCTGCTGCCAGGCTCCGAAGGCAGCACCCCACTCCCAGATAGTCCTGGCCCCATCCCTGCATTGGATGCAGGACCCTCATCTGAATCCTCTCCAGACTCCCTGCCTGGCCCCCTTTCTTCCTCACTGTCCAACTCCGCTGCCATCTGCACCAGCTGCTGGCAAACCACAACAGATGGTAAGCCATGCCCATAGGGGTGGGATTCTACCGGTTCGCACCTATTCGCTAGAACCGGTTGTTAACATTCTAAACAGTTCACAGAACCGGTTGTTAGAAGAAATTACTGGCTTAATCCTGTAAGGAAGGCAGGAAGGAAACATTCTGGTGTTGCTTACAGAAACTGCCTCTCCGTTAACCTTATTACATTCTTGGCAGGACTAGACTTCCTGTCTCAGGAACTTCTCTGGAGTTTCTTTTCCCCTCCTTTGCTGGTACTTTGCTTGTGTGGAGTAACCATTCAAAGTTACAATGGCACTGAAAAAGGTGACTTATGACCCTTTTCCACACTTACGACTAGTGCAGCATCCCCACAGTCACGAGAGGCCAGGCGAGGAGATGCGTGCCTCGGTGTGAGTGATATTGAATTGGCCACTGCCCAGCCAGTCACATGACCACCAAGCCACACCCACCAACTAAGCCACGCCCACAGAACCGGTTGTTCAAAAATTTGAATCCCACCCCTGCATGCCCACCATGAATGGCCATGAATCCCAACCCCGACTCTATTCCTCTATTAATGCAGTATAGAATTGCATCAGCTTTTTTGGCTGCTGCCGTTCCCACTCTCTCTTTAAAAGAAAAAAACTACAGAAAAAAGCTTTCCCTTATGCCAAACGTCTCCCTGGAAAATGCATAAATCCAAATATAATCTAGTCAACTAATAAATACAAAAAAAGTGTGGCTCCCTAGAGACCTTGACACTGTTATTTTTAATTTGCAGAAATGTTCCAGAAGGTTATACTGGGTAGGCTCCAAAATTGCTTGGTTGGAAAAAAAAAAACACACACACACACACCCAATAATTCTTACGTTGGACAAATTTCAAATTACAAGCTCATTTTTTAAAGAAAAATTCTTTAAAACAAAACATTATTGCAGGTAGTTCTCAATGTATGGTCACAATTGGGACTAAAAGTTATGTTGTTAAGCAAGTCCCGGCCAATTTTACCAACTTTTTTTGGGCCACAGGGCAAGACCAGAAGTAATAGTTGCAAACTTGTTAAGAGAATTCTCTAAAGTAAGGAGAAATTGTTTGACAGGGAGAATAACTAATCAGTGGAATCAGTGGTGTGATTTAAAAAATTTTTACTACCAATTCTGTGGGCGTGGCATGGCGGACATGGTGTGGCTTGGTGGCCATAGCTTGCTGGGCGTGGCAGGGGAAGGATACTGTAAAATCTCCATTCCCTCCCCACCCCACTAGCCTGCTTTCCAGCTCCATTCTCCTGTGCAGGGCAACCAAAGAAGACCCAGCCGATCCGCTGGGACTCTGGAGGCAGAGAATAGATGGGGCAGGGCCAGTCAGAACTAGCATTTGCTGGTTCTCTGAACTTCTCAAAATTTCCACTACCAGTTGTCCAGAACTGGTCAGAACCTGATGAATACCACCTCTGGGTAGAATAGCTTATCTCCTGGATTTGTGGGTGTTCCATTACTGAAGGTCTATGGAAATTCTCAGTCATCCAGTTCCTGCTTTTTTCAGGAGGCAATAGGGTTTTTTCTTCTGAAAAGGTACCTTTGGAACAACCATGATCTGGATCTCTGAGAATCTCTATACACTTTTAGCTATGCACTTTGGAATGGCACCTTTAGAATGGTGCAGGAATATGAAAGGATTCCCGGAAAAATTGCAGACTACAAGAACCATGTGCTCTTGGACTCATCCCCAACAGCCTGTGCCTGTCTTCAACAGTGAAGGGACACTGAGCAGAAAACATCCTGCAGTCAACGAGGCTCCAGACCTATTTGCACCACTCCAATGACCCTGAGGACACAGATAAACTCCAAGTGGCCTCAGTGGCTCTCTAACATTATGCAAAATGACCAGCTGTCTGCAAAGAGTATCAATCCTTCCATTCCCCACCATCCTGTCAGAGCTGAAGAACCTTCTTGGAGGAGAAGTGAAATGTCTTCAAAGAAAAACAAGTTAAGTCCAGTTGCTTCCCGAAAAAGCACCTTTGACCTGGATGATGGAACATCTCCATAGACTTTTAGCTATGCACGTTGGGATGTCCACCCTTCGAATGGCGCAGGAGTGGAAAGAGATTTCCAGAGAAAAATTGCAGACTCCAGGAACATCTGCATTAATGACCCCGAGGACACAGATAAACCTCAAGTGCTTCAAAAATCCTCTAAAAGGATGCAAATGGCCAGCTTTGTCTGCAAGGGATATAAATCCTTCCATTCCCCCACCATCCACTCAGAGCTGAGGAAGTTTTTTGGACGAGAAGCGAAACGTCTTCAAAACGAAACGAGAAAGTCCAGTCGCCTCCTGAAAAAAAAGGATTTCCTTTGGGAATCCATCCCTGAAGGTTTTCAAAAACAGATTGGACAACCATTTGACCAGGATGACAAGAAGATCTCCTGTCCTGAGCTGAGGGCTGGATTAGAAGATCTCCAGGATCCTTTCCAGCTGTATGATCTGATGATTCTACGCCTGGCATGGAAGCATTTACCACTTTCCAAGCCCCCCAAGCAATTGGTAACCTGTTCCCCGGGCTCTTTCTGAACCTTGCCTAGTCTTTTGCAAAGTTTTCCCCATGGCTGGCAGGGGAAGTCTGGGAGTTGAAGTCCACACGGCTTTCAAGTGCCCAAGCTGGAGAAACCCCGATGCGTACAGGCTGACTTGAGGCCATAATAGAGTGTCGCCAGAGGTGAGGCTGCTGCGGGTTCACAGGGGTTTAAAAGAAGCCTTAGCTAAGATTCTGGGCAGCTCGGAGAACCCCCAAATCCCACTCCTTTCTGGCCTCGCCCACCCCTCCCCTCCCCGAAGTCCCCACACGGCCCGTTTTGGATGCAGGTAAGTGCAGGGCATGCATGGAAGCTCAGAGAGGCTGAAAAATGGGCCTCCTGGAAGTTTGGGAAGGCCAGAAACGGGCCTGTTTCCAGCTTCCAGAGAGCCTCTGGAGCCCGGGAACGCCATTTTCGCCCTCCTGGAAAGCCTCCGGAGTCCGTGGAGGGCAAAACCTTCCCTCCCCCCACATCGTGGTGCAGGAGGCTGACTTGGCCACGCCCACCATGGCCACGCCCACCCAGCAACAGGGCAAAAAAAGCCCCTTGCTACCATTTTTGAAGCCCACCCCTGAGCGTCTCCAAGACAAACGATTCTTTTTGCAAAGTCTGAAGGGCTTGAACGGAAAGAAAGGGATCCAAATAATCGCAGTGCCATCCCGTGAACGGATTGCCTAGTTCTAGCCCAACCCGGCCTTCGGTTGCCATGGTTATCATTTTGTGAGAATGATCTGGCAGGGTTGCCTTTTTTGCGGCTTAATGGTGTTTCTTGGCTGAGGGAAGTTTCCATCTCCTCAAGCCTCACACAGCAGGGCTGACCCGAAGGCCTGGACGATATCACGGAGCCCCGTTCTTTCGCAGGCCATTTTTAGCACGCCTTGGTCTGTGCGTGGAAGGAAGCGAAAAGGCAGAGGGGTTTGATCGTGATTTCCCAGCAGAGGTCTTCTCCTTCGCTCCTGCTGAGAGCTGGGGGCAAGTCAGGCGGGCCATTTCTCCATTTTTAGTCATTGCACCAAAAGAAAAACTTTTATGTATCAGCTGCAATTCTGCAATCCTCACCACTGTTCTCTTACAGCCTTGCAGCTCCGTAGTTATGGTCCGCTCTTTAAGAAGAACTGGAAGGGGGGAACACATGATAGCAATATTCCAGTATTTGAGGGGCTGCCACAAAGAAGATGGGGGGGGGGAGGTCAAGCTATTCTCCAAAGCACCATCCTTCCTTGAAGTGAGGACTTTCTCTGAGACAGGGAACTTGGGTGGTCCTAATTTAAGATATAACACCAACTGCATCCAGTTTTGGTCGCCACGATGTAAAAAAAATGTTGAGACTCTAGAAAAGGGGTCTTCAAACATGGCAGCTTTAAGACTTGCGGACTTCAACTCCCAGAATTCCTCCTCCAGTCATGTTAGCTCGGGAATTCTGGGAGTTGAACAGTGCAGAGAAAAGTACCTTTGGGACAACCATGATCTGTTTGACTGAGAATCTCTATACGCTTTTAGCTATGCACTTTGGAATGAACACCTTTCGAATGATGCAGGAGGATGAATGGATTTCCCAGAAAAATTGCAGACAACAGAAACTATGTGCACTTCAGTTTGAGATCCAGACAACATGGACTCATCCCCAACAGTGAAGGGACAGTGGGCAGAAAACATTCTGCAGCCAACAAGAGTGCAGAGAAAAGCGATAAAGATGATTCAAAGACTGGAGGCTAAAACATATGATGAACGGTTGCTGGAATTGGGTATATCTAGTTTAATGAAGGACTGGGGGTTACATGGTAGCAGTGCTTCAATACTTCAGGGGTTGCCACAAAGAAGAGGGAATTGAAATATTCTCCAGAGCACCTGAAGGCAGGACAAGAAATAGTGGATGGAAACTAATCAAGGAGAGAAGCAACCTGGAACTAAGGAGAAACTTCCTAACAATGAGAACAATTAACCAGAGGAACAGCTTGCCACCAGAAGTTGTGGGTGCCCAATCACTGGAGGTTTTTTTTTAAGAAGAGAGATGTCTCATATTGTATTGGGTCTCCTGCTTGAGCAAAGGTTTGAATAGAATACCTTCCAGCTCTATTCAGATTGGCTTGTCCACGCTCTAGGAAATAACCTGATTAATAATGATTGACTACGAAAAAGTGATTTATTTATTAAATGTTCAAATACATATGTATTAAAGTGACCCAATCATTTTGGACCTGGTTTCAGAATAGGGATCTGCACAATCCACATCGGGTCCACTATTGAATTTTAGTGGAGTTCCATGTTGGAGTGATCCATGTTGTCAAAGGGGCTGAGTAAATATGGCATGCTTAAACCATTGTTTTTTTCCCAACGTGCTTTGCTGGATTTGGAATGATGATCTAACTCAGAACATAGAATAAGAGGGTTGAAAGAGACCTTCTGGTCCAATGTTTTGCTCAAGCAGGAAACCCTACATCACTCCAGACAAATGGCTGTCCAATCTCTTCTTTAAAACTTTCAGTGATGAAGCACCATCCATTTTTGGAGGTAAGCAGCTCCACTGAAGTTCTTTGAGACCTTACTTGGACCCTGTGGGAAGTTGAAAATGGGAGAACATAATTCAGAAGCCCCTTCTTCCAGATTCTTCTCCAACCCTTGGCCTATATTAAAGGGCTGACATCTTGAAAGTCTACTGACGGTTCCCTTTCCCTCATCTAACACCAAAGTGAATGAAGACATAATTGTCTTGAATTTCTTTCTCACCGTTTCCACTTTTCTGGACTCAGCTGGCCATTTCTCCTGCCATGATGGTTCCACATTCCTGTACAAATTCTCACTCCATCTAATCCAGACGTGGTATTCAGCAGGTTCTGACCAGTTCTGGAGAACCGGTAGCGGAAATTTTGAGTAAAACCAGCAAATACCAGCTCTGACTGGGGATTTTATAGTATCCTTCCCCTGCCATGCTATTTGAATCCCACCACTGATTTAATCCTTCCCCAATCATTCAGCTACCGACTCATCATTTGGAAATTGGAGAAAAGTGTTTAGATTGATTGTTCCCATTTGTGAGTTAAAACAACTTATTCCCCCATTCAACGTAGCTTGAATCTGTTGTGTATGCACCACACTTCTGGTGGGGTGTGTGGAAATCCTTCTAATGACTCCTGTACAGATGAATTTACACACACATTTGTATAGGTAACTTACAACAGTTGACTATTCAAAGTTACAATGGTGCTTACAAAAAGTGTAACCATTTTTCACACTTATGACCACTGCAACATTTCCGTGATCCCATGACCAAAATTTGAATGCTTGGCATCTGGTTCATATTTATGATGGTTGCAATCAGGGGTGGGATTCAAATTTCTTAACAACCAGTTCTGTGGGCATGGCCTAATTTGTGGGTGTGGCTTGGTGATCATGTGACTGGCTGGGCGTGGCTTGTATGTAAATATTGTAAATATTTATGTAAATATTAAATTTTTTATTTAAAAAAAAGACAGCAACTTTTACCCAAAATCAGCCAAAGCAGGCAGGCAGATTGAGTTGCTCACAAAATCACAGATTCATTCAGAGATCTACCTTTCTGCAATCTGCTGCCTGAGTCTGCACTGAAAAATAGAAGCTAGGAAGGTTCAGCTCTGCTTTTAGATTAGCTAGAAAGCAAGAAATCCATTGATTTCCTGCTTTCTAGCTAATCTAAATCTCCGGGCACAGCTGATGGTCGGAACAGTTGATGGTCGTGGGGGGGGGGGGAGAAAGGGAAAAACAGCAACTTAGCAGGCAAATTGGATGGTGCGCATGACAAGTAAGGAGTGACTGGGCAGGGCGGGGCGGGGCCCGCCAATGGTGCGATTTGCCGGTTCTCTGAACTGCACAGAATAGTAACAACCGGTTCTATAGAACTGGTGCGACCAGGTAGAATCCCACTCCTGGTTGCAATGTCCCAGAGTTATGTGATCCTCTTTTGCGACCTTCCGACAAGCAAAGTCAATGGGAAATCCAGGTTCACTAAACAACCCTCTTACTAACTTAACAACGAAGAGCCACGATGGCCCAGTGGTTAGAGTGCAGTACTGCAGGTTACTTCTTGCTGACTGCCGGCAGTTCGACTCTCACTAGGCTCAAGGTTGACTCAGCCTTCTGTCCTTCTGAAGTTGGTAAAATGAGGACCCAGATTGTTGGGGGCAAGAGGCTGAGGGCTGTAAAGCACTATAAAGCGGTATATAAGCGCTATTGCTAACTGCAGAGATTCGCTTCACAATGATGGCAAGAAAGATCGTAAAATGGGGGCGAAAAAACGCACTTCACAAATTTCTCACTTAGCAACCAAAGTTTCAGGGCACAATTGTGGCAGCAAGTCGAGGACTACCGGATACATGGGAACGCGAGAGCATTTACAGAAAACTGTGGCTGTCTGCCACAGTGATGACCCACGGGGAATGATGTTACCGCATGCATCTTGTGATTTGTGCGTGCCTCCTACACAAAGACGCACATGCGTTACAGATGCATGCATGTGGCTGGAAGGATCTCAGGGCTGGTTTTCCAAGGAAAAATATATTACCCGCTGCAGGTTTCCAACACAGCAATCGCATTTCCTTTTAGGGACTGGCAAAAGCACGTCTTCTCTGCCTCTTTTTTTGTTGATTTTAGTCGTCTTCTTTTTTCTTTTCATTTGGACAGGAAGAGAAGGTGGCTCTTTTCCCATTTGGCATCAGCTGTGAATAATATTGCTGTTGGCTCGATCAGACTGGTACTAGTGGGAACCAGCAAGCAATTTAAAAAAAAAAAAAAGATGTTGAGACTCTGGAAAATGTGCAGGGAAGAGCAACCAGAATGATTAGGGGACTGGAGGTGTAAAACGTATGAAAAACGGTTGCAGGACTTGGGTATCTCTAGTTTGATTGAAAAGAAGGACTAGGGGTGACATGATAGCATTCTTCCAATATCTGAGAGGTTGCCACAAAGAAGATGGGGTCAGCCTATTCTTCAAAGCACTTAAAGGAAGGACAAGAAGCAATGGATGGAAAGTAATCAAGGAGAGAAGCAACCAAGAACTAAGGAGAAACTTCCTGACAGTTAGAACAATTAACCAGTGGAACAACTTGCCTCCAGAAGTGGTGAATGCTCCAACACTGGAAGTTTTTAAGAAGAGATTGGACAACCATTTGTCTGAAATGATATAGTTTCCTGCCTGAGCAAGGGGTTGAACTAGATGACCTCCAAGGTCCCTTCCAACTTATTTTATTCTGTTTGCACTTTAAAGCATTCAGTGGAGATGATAGTTTATTTTTCTCTTCCCCAGTCTCTGCCCAATCTAGGTTCTATTGTGACAACAACAATTAATCAATGGAGTAGCTTATGCACAACTTCTAAAGGCAAGTTGTTCCACTGTTGAATGTTCTTACTGTCAGGAAATTTCTCCTTAGTTCTAAGTTGCTTCTCTCTTTGTTCAGTTTCCATCCGTGGCTTCTTGTCCTGCCTTCAGGTGCTTTGGAGAATAGCTTGACTCCCTCTTCTTTGGGGCATCCCCTGAGATGTTGGAACACTGCTATCATGTCACCCCCAGTCCTTCCTTTCACGAGACATATCCAATTCCACGTACCTTATTCCTGCAACCATTTTTCATACGTTTTCGGCTCCATGCCGAAAACATCATCCTGGTTGCTCTTCTCTGCACTCTTTCCAGAGTCTCAACATCTTTTTTACGTCGTTGGTAACCAAAACTGGATGCAGGATTACCAAGGCCTAATAAAGTGGTATTAACACTTCACATGATCTTGATTCTATCCCTCGGTTAATGCAGCTTAGAAGTGTGTTGGCTTTTTTGGCAGCTGCAGCACACTGCTGGCTCATATTTTAAGTCATTGTCCACTAAGATTCCAAGATCCCTCTTGCAGTTACAGCCGTTGAGAGGGATCTTGGATGTTTGTCCCTGAAACTGTAGTCCCTCTTCTGCAATCTCATCATTTGGAAGGTTCCCCCAAAGGTCTGAAATTCTTGATCTTTTAAAACATCTTCAGAGCCAAACCACGGGAGTGAACCAAAATGCCCCTACAGATGCTTGATTTGTAAGCCCAGCCAAATGTTGCACATCCTTTGTCTTTAGTAAGGTGCCCAATTTGAAGTTGCCAATTGCTGATCCCTCCCACATCCACAATTCTAGATTCTGGTGTCTTCTACACCTTGTCGCACCAACAGCTGTGTCTCTTTGCTCTCCAGCGAGAGAAAGACTGGGATGTCATAGTTGTTCCAAAGGTGCTTTTCTCAAGAGGCAACTGGACTTTCTTTATTTTTCCTTGAAGACATTTTGCTTCTCATCCAAGAAGCTTCTTCAACTCTGAAAGGATGGTGGGGAATGGAAGGATTGATATTCTTTGCAGACAGCTGGCCATTTGCATCCTTTTAAAAGACTCATTGAGGCCATTTGGAGGTTTATCTGTGTTCTGGTGGCCTCAACAGCTCTCTAAAAAGAATGCAAATAATAATAATAATAATAATAATAATAATAATAATAATAATAATAATAATAATAATAATAATAATTTATTTACCGCTCCTCTCCCGAAGGACTCGGAGCGGTGCACAGCCGTACAGTTAAAGCAATAAATATGTGGGAAAATAAAACTAAATTAAACCCAAACCCTGGCTGTAAACAATTTAAAACCCTTCTCTAAAACCCTAAAATTTAATAAAAAATAAAACACCCCAAAACTAAAATCAGCCCAAGCCGGCCTGGTCAAAAAGCCAGGTTTTCAAAGCACGCCTGAAGGTCCTCAGGTTTGTGGCTGTCCGTAACTCCGGAAGCAACCCATTCCAGAGGGCGGACGCCCCCACAGAGAAGGCCCTATTCCTCGGGGTCACCAGCCGGCACCTAGATGCCGACGGGACCCGCAGGAGACCCTCCCTGTGGGAGCGCACCAGACGGTGGGAGGAAAATGGCAGAATGCGGTCTTGTAAATATCCTGGTCCGATGCCATGGAGCGCTTTAAAAGTTAACACCAAAATGATCAGCTGCCTGCAAGGAGTATCAATCCTTCCATTCCCCCGCCATCCAGTCAGAGCTGAAGAAGCTTCTTGGATGAGAAATTCAAAGAAAAATCAGAAAGTCCAGTTGCCTCTTGTAAAAAAAAAAGCACCTTGGGGACAATTCTGGGAAGGAATTCAGCCTAAGAGACAGCAGCGATTCAGTCATCCAGTGAAAATCCAGAGCTGGAGATAGACTTCAGCCCGAATTCCACAACTTCAGCAACAGAGTGATCAATGCGTGGAATGCACTACCTGACTCTGTTGTTACATCCTCAAACCCCCATTCCTTTAACTTCAAACTAACCACTATTGACCTCACCCCATTCCTAAGAGGTCTGTAAGGGGCGTGCATAAGTGCACCATCGTGCCTACCGTCCCTGTCCTATTGTCCCCATTTATTCCTACCTATTTCCTGTATTCTTACTCATGTTTATACTTACATATCTATTATCTTGTAAGTGATTGACAAATCAAATAAATAAATAAGTAAACTTCATTCCAACATACCGTCTGCCTTATTTTTGATTCCCAAAACATATACTGGAGGCACAACAATAGGCGAAGGCAATTTGGTTGTTCCTTTATCTTGCTGACTGGGTCAGTCTACAAATGTACTGAAGGATTTTGCTGTTGCCATAGTAACTTAGTGTCGTTGAATTGTGATAGAAGAAGGCGGAAGCTGCGTTCTCCAGCGGAAGGGGCACGTTAATTGCAGGGAAAGGAAACAACCCCAGAACAGAGATTGCGGTGTTGCGAGTGTGGTCGCTGAAAGGCAAATCTACCTCTGGTTCTTGATTCTGCTCGTGGTCCCTGGATCAGTGGGTGAGAGTGGCAGGAAGCAGGAGCGCAGCAACACCTGCAGTAAGGTTTGCTCCTATGGGCATCAGAAAGAAGACTCCAAAGCAGCAAGACGGCTTGAGTGACATTGCATTGCCTGCCCTCTGGAACAGCATCCTGTCTGTCTGTCTGGCTGGCTGTCTGTCTGGCTGGCTGGCTGGCTGGCTCCCTCTCACTCTCTTACTTCTCTCTATCTTCGTCTATCATCTATCTGTCTGTCTATCTGTCTTTTTCTTGCTCTCTTTCTTCTGTCTTCATCTCTCTGTCTGTCTTTCTCTTGCTCTCTTTCTTCTCTGTCTCTATCTTTATCTCTCTATCATTGTCTATTGTCTGTCTATCTATCATCTATCTATACCTCCATCATCGAGCTATTCTATCTTTTAGCTATCCTATTATCTATCAATATCTATCTATCAATCATATATATCTGTGTGTGTATTATCTATCAACAACAACTATCTACATCTATCAACAATCCTCTGTCTCTTTTCTATCCTATCTTCTATCATCTCTGTCTCTATTTCTATTTATCTATCTCTATCCATCCATCCATCTATCCATTATCATCTATCAATCTTTCTGTCTATACCATCTACCATCTCTGTCATCTGTGTATCATCCATCATCTCACTGTCCTATCTATCATCTCTATTCTATTATCTATCGATCTATCTGTCATCAATCAACTATCTACATCTAACAACTCCCTATCCTCTATCCTGCTATCTTCTATCATCTATATCCATCCATCCATCATATCTATCTATCTATCTATCTATCTATCTATCTATCTATCTATCTATCTATCTATCTATCTATCTATCTACCTATCATCAATCATCTATCTACATCTATCAACTCTCTTCAATCCTGTCTATTTTCTATCTTCTATATCTACCTACTTACCTACCTATCTATCTCTAGCAAACTAGCTTGCTATCATCATCATCTACATCTATCAACTATCTTCTATCTTTTCCATCCTATCATCTATCTTCTCATCTGTTTCTGTCTCTATCTATCTATCTATCTATCTATCTATCTATCTATCTATCTATCTATCTATCATCTATCTATCTATCTATCTATCTATCTATCTATCTATCTACCTATCATCAATCATCTATCTACATCTATCAACTCTCTTCAATCCTGTCTATTTTCTATCTTCTATATCTACCTACTTACCTACCTATCTATCTCTAGCAAACTAGCTTGCTATCATCATCATCTACATCTATCAACTATCTTCTATCTTTTCCATCCTATCATCTATCTTCTCATCTGTTTCTGTCTCTATCTATCTATCTATCTATCTATCTATCTATCTATCTATCTATCTATCTATCTATCTATCATCTATCTATCTATCTATCTATCTATCTATCATCTACATTAGCGGTCGCCCACCGGTGGGCCATGGCCCACGGTGGGCCAGGAGAAAATGTTGGTGGGCCACAGAGAAATCTCACACCCAGAGCAGCCCCCCTCCAAAGCAATTAATCCAGGCTGTGCAGAAACACAAGGCTGCGCTGCTCACATGGCCTGCGGGAACCCTCCTCAACCACTCACTCCTTACCCGGCAAATTTGTCTGCTAAGTTGCTATTTTTCCTTTTTCTGACCATCATCTGTTCTGCTGTTCTGGGAGATTTAGATTAGCTAGAAAGCAGGAAATCGTTGGACTTCTTGCTTTCTAGCTAGTCTTTAGATCTTGGGCTCTGCTTTTAAGCACAGCTGAACCTCCCTTAGGACTGAAGGTTCTGTTATTCAGTGCAGATTCACGGCAAGCAAATTTTATGTGACAGACTGAGCTAGCCGATGGCAGATAAATAGATCACTGAATGAATCTGTGAGTAACTCAATCTGCCTGCCTGCTTTGTCTGATTTTGGGTAAAAGTTGCTCTTTTTTATTAAAAAAAATTCAATATTTACATGAATATTTATAATATTTACATACAAGCCATGCCCAGCCAGTCACATGATCACCAAGCCACACCCACAAATTAGGCCATGCCCACAGAACTGGTTAGTGGTCCCTGGGATTTAAAATTATGAGTTTGTTGGTCTCTGAGGTCCAAAAGGTTGGCGACCCCTGATCTACATCATTATCTATCTGAAATACTTGAAAACTTCTTTGTTATCCAGTTCCTCTGTTTCCTCCTGTTTATTTTTTTATAATTTTGTTCTACCTATTAGCTGCCTTCTGTGTCCTGGGAGGGTGAAACAATCATGCAAATTCAATAAAAATCATAACAATCATGTCTCTCAACATCCAAGTCGCTACGCATGGACCGTGGTTAAACCAATTAAAGGCATTCAGTGCTGATTTGCTGATTTTTCCCTCCCTTCCCCCACCAGTTTGGAATTAGAGGAGGAGTCCCTGCCAAACCACAAACTTTGATAGTAACCATTGCAAAACTTTTTGCTGCGGGCATGAAACGAGTCCTTTGACAGTTGACAAATTGTGTTTGCAAAGCCTGTTCATCCCCATTCTTAAAAGAGTCTTAAAATAGCGGCTTGTACTTCATTTTAACAACTTAGCCCAGTCCCCTGAGAACAGTTCAACGGGATGGAAAAATCAAAATGCTTCCAGAGGAGGCATCGGGCTTTGACCGTTTGAATCCCAGAGCTTCGTTCCTGGAATAATCTGTGGTTCTGCAAACAGCTTCTGTGGGAAGGCCCTCTTTTATTTTTTCTTGTCCTTACTTCAAAATTCAGTATTAATCCCATTCATCCAGAGATATTCTTGAAGGATCTATTGATTCTTCTTAGTTGCTCTAACATCTGTAGTTATGAAAATCTTTGAAAGTCTTGTGCTGTCCCATCTGAAAACCATCACGGATCCGCTGTTAGATCCCATGCAGTTTGCATACCAAGCAAATAGATCGACAGATGATGCTCTTAATCAGGGGTGGGATTCAACCAGTGTTACTACCGGTTCAGTGATTACGTTTTGCACCAGAACAACTAGACACAAGAACAGTTTTTTCCCAAAAGCCATCACTCTGCTAAACAAATAATTCCCTCAACACTGTTCAACTATTACAAAGTCTGCACTACTATTGCTATTCATTTTCTCATTACTCCTTATTGTCCATCCCCTCCCACTTGTGACTGTAGGACTGTAACTTATCATTTATATTGACTGTTTCCTAGTATGATTTGATTGCTTATTGTATCCTATGACTATTATTAAGTGTTGTACCTTATGATTCTTGACTCTTGGTGAATGTATCTTTTCTTTTATGTACACTGAGAACATTTGCACCAAGACAAATTCCTTGTGTGTCCAATCACACTTGGCCAATAAAGAATTCTATTCTATTCTTATTGTACCCTATGACTATCATTAAGCGTTGTACCTGATGATTCTTGACGAATCTATCTTTTGTTTTACGTACACTGAGAGCATTTGCACCAAGACAAATTCCTTGTGTGTCCAATCACACTTGGCCAATAAAGGATTCTATTCTATTCTATTCTATTCTTATTGTACCCTATAACTATCATTAAGTGTTGTATCTGATGATTCTTGACTCTTGACGAATTTATCTTTTCTTTTATGTACACTGAGAGTATTTGCACCAAGACAAATTCCTTGTGTGTCCAATCACACTTGGCCAATAAAGAATTCTGTTCTGTTCTGTTCTATTCTATTCTATTCTATTCTATTCTATTCTATTCTATTCTATTCTATTCTCTTCTATTCTACTCTATTCTATTCTTCTGCAGCCACTGTGGTTTCTCCTCCTCTTATCTGTCTTGTTGGTTGGTTTCTATTTGCTGTCTGTCTGTCTATATCTAGTTGTCTGTCTATCTTTCTATCTAGAACATAGAATAATAAAGGTGGAAGGGACCGTGGAGGTCTTCTAGTCCAATCTTCTGCCTGATCAAGAGAACATATACCATTTCAGACAAATGCATGTCCAATCCCTTCTTAAAAACCTCCAGAGATGGAACACCCACAACTTCTGGAGGCAAGTTGTTCCATTGGTTCTGTCATGCCCTTGTTGGAGTCCGATTCTGAGGGGGAGATTGAGCAGCTGACAGGGAGTGGGAGTGGGGCTCTGGCGGCTGTGGAGGAAATGGGGGAATGGCACAGTCCGGCTGGGCATTCAAGGAAAACCCAGGGCCATCCCCTCTTCATCCTAGGGCACGCAGGGAGGAACGGAGAAGGGAGCAACGTGGCTTATGAGAGAGAAAAAGGCCCTGATCCCTTTCGTTAGTTGCAGCTGGGAGAACAGGATATAAGTGGGGCGTTTGTATACGGCTCCTTGCTGGAAGCAAAGCATGCATTACCTTGGTCCAGGCTTATCTGGGTTTTGGCATCCTCCCAACTGTGGGTGCTGCATTATCCTTTGAAAGCCTGCAATTTATCATCCTGGCCTGCCGTGTTAATTACTTCTGTGTGGTTTGTGTTTTTTTTTTTAATTTATTTCTAATTATCTTTACTTTGGGTTCGGACTGCATTTCTGCCCTTCGTAGACTGTTTTTTGAAGAGTTTGATATCCAGCCAAAGGTAATTGGACATTGGGGCCAAGTTGGAGGGATTCAAGGGAATTTATTCTACTTTTGTGACTCAGTTATTTTTGTGTCACGCCCCAGGTCATCACAAGTTCATTGTTCTCAATGTTAGCAAATTTCTCCTTAGTTCTAGGTTGTTTCTAGGTTAGTTTCCAGGGGGTTGGACTAGAAGATCTCCAAGGTTCCTTCTAACTGTTATTCTGATTCCCATTCAGCTTTTTCCAAAGACCTTGAAGTTGAGAATGCTGTCCAGTCTGCCTCTGATCTGCCTGATTAAGATTTTATTGTTTATATATGCAATATGTTGATTTATGTTGTTCTTCACCTGGAATTCATGACAAGATGGGCAGGTGTATAAATTTAGAAAAGAAAACAAGGCAAAATTTACAAAGTCTCATGGAAATTATGCAAGCATGCCCATTAAACAGACTTCTGGAGCAGACTGCTTTTTCTTTCTTAACACAATAAGCAAGAGACTTATTTAAAGCACGCACACACCTTTTGCCTTTCAACACAATTGCAGGAGAAATATGCAGTTTGGTGACTGTGTTTAGTTTAAACGTAGATGAGCCAACCCTGAAATGCAAGAAGGTGAAAAAAATTTAATCCCTTATGCTTTGCCAATTTCAGAGAGTATTCTCAATCAGTCACTTAGAATAGAGTTGGAAGGGACCTTGCAGGTCATCCAGCCCAAACCCCTGCTCAAGCAGGAGACCCTATATACCATTTCAGACAAGTGGCTAACCAGTCTCTTCTTAAAAACCTCCAGTGATGAAGCACCCACAACTTCTGAAGGCAAAGCTGTTCCACCGGTTAATTGTCCTCACTGTTAGGAAGTTTCTCCATAATTCCAGGCAGCTTCTCTCTTTGGTTAGTTTCCATCCATTGTTTCTTGTCTTGCCTTCTGGTGCTTTGGAAAATAAGTTTATTTATTTATTTATTTATTTATTAGATTTTTATACCGCCCCCTCTCCCAAAAAAGGGACTCGGGGCAGTGTACAGCCAGATAAAAATAGAAGCAAGATATAAAAATTGTACAGTTAAAAGCAATTTAAAATGATTAAATTAATGGCGGAATTATAAAATTATCAAAATGTATAAAAACAGGTAAAAATTTAAAATACCAAATTTAAAACCCCACAATTAATTATTGGGCCAGGCCGGCCTATTGAAAAAAGTGGATCTTTACTGCGCGCCGGAAGGTCTGAATGTCGGTGATGGCCCTCTTCTTTGTGGCAGGTCACTGAATTGACCCTTGGTGGGTTGGGGGAAGTTTCTTCACCCTTGCCTGGAACCCCAGCAGCATGCTGGTGCCTCACCCCCTTGTTCCACCATTATCGGAATGAAAAGAGAATGATCCTTTTACTGTTCTGCTTTTTATAATTACTGGCTGAATTTAAGGCAGACAGATTTACTCCACAAAGGCATCCATACAAAGTCTCTTTATTGGTTCATCAGGCATCCTCAAATATAACTCACGGTTACGTCGAGATTCATCTCAATGTCTAATTCTCTGCATAGCTGACTTTCTGCTATAAAAAGATAGTTCTCTTTTCATTCCAATAATGGAATGAACCCCAAAAACTTTAACCTTAGACTGTCTACTATTGACCTCACCCCTTTCCTAAGAGGTCTGTAGGGGGCGTGCATAAGCGCACCAATGTGCCTACCGTCCCTGTCCTATTGTTTCTTTTATATTTTATTTTTCTTATATGTATCCATGTATTCATAATTATGTTTTTACTTATACCTATTATCTTGTAAGCAATTGACAAATAAATAAATATAAATAAATAAATATAAATAAATGGTGGAGCAAGGGGGTGAAGTGCCAGCATGCTGCTGGGGTTCCAGGCAAGAGTGAAGAAACATCCCCCAACCCACCAAGGGTCAATTCAGTGACCAATCAGGATTACAGATGTGGTCACATGACATGGACTGCATTTCCCAGGATACCTTAACTACATTTACCATGATGTATTCCCTTAAAGGGACAGCTCCCAATTCCTAACTAACTATCCCAATTCCCAGTTAACTATAAACTGTCTGGAAAGCACAGGAATACTGCTACCTCTAATCCTAGTTTTTTTTTGATGCTGGTTGGTTTGAAAAATAAGGGTCTGTCTTATTATAAAAAAAAGATGTATTTTTTAAAAAATGCATCCAGCTTTGGTCGCCACAATGTAAAAAAAAAATGATGAGACTCTAGAAAGAGTTCAGAGAAGAGCACCAAAGATGATTAGGAGCCTGGAGGATAAAACATACGAAGAATGGTTGCAGGAATTGAGTGTTTCTAGTCTAATGAAAAGAAGGACTAGGAGAGACATGATAGCAGTCTTCCAATATCTCAGGGGCTGCCCCAAAGAAGAGGGAGTCAAGCTATTCTCCAAAGCACCTAAGGGCAAGACAAGAAGCAATGGGTGGAAACTCATCAAGGAGAGAAGCAACCTAGAGCTAAGGAGAAATTTCATGACAATGAGACAGTGGAACAACTTGCCTTCAGAAGTTGTAAATGTTCCAACCCTTTAAAAAGATGTTGGACAACCATTTGTCTGAAGTGGTATAAGGTTTCTACCTAAGCAGAGTATTGGACTAGAAGACCTCCAAGGTCCCTTCCAACTCTGTTATTCTATTTAATAAAAACCCCTAGCCCTTCTCATTTTTTTTGAAAAAATAAGAGTAAATAAAATGCTGTTTGTTTAACCATCAGATGGAGACAGCTTCTCTAAAAGGCAACCCTGAGAGTGGATAGCTGAATATTTTTTGCAAATCAAAAATGGATCCATTTTTAAAACCAGTGATGTTAAGGGGCCTTTGTAACGTAACACATTGGAGGAAACTGCTTCGGTTCCTACCCGCAACTGCCGTTTGCTTGTTCACAGCTTCCTTTCCTTCCCGCCGGATTGAAAATGTTGCCTTAAGTGATTTTTGCTGACCTGTTCAGGATCCCCAGAAGGATGATCCAGGAAATGGCCCGTTTCCTTTCGCTTCACTTTCTATTGAAAAAGACCAGGGAGTTCCCAACTTAACGTGTGATGGATGGCCATTTATCTGACCCTCCAACGCCTGAAATTACAAGAAGGAATTTTTATTGCTTTAGAGTAACACACGACTTAGTCCATCCAGATGAAAAGATGCCCTGTATACAAGAAGTTTATTGATTGATTTTTTTTTGAATTTTTTTTTTTTAAAGGAAATGTATAAGGCCGCCCAATGAACTCATGGTGACTTCGGGTAGCTTATAAAAATAAATAAAAAGCCCAGTACAATAATTCTCCATTCCCCTGGTGACAACGATACAACAAACCACTTTATTTTTTATTTTATTTGGTTTGTCAATTGCTTACAAGATAATAGGTATAAGTAAAAATATAATTATGAATACATGGATACATACAGTATAAGAAAAATAAAAGAAACAATAGGACAGGGACGGTATGCACATTGGTGCACTTATGCACGCCCCCTACAGACCTCTTAGGAAAGGGGTGAGGTCAATAGTAGACAGTCTAAGGTTAAAGTTTTGGGGGTTTGGGGAAGAAACCACAGAATCAGGTAGAGTATTCCAGACATTGACCACTCTGTTGCTGAAGTCGTATTTCCTGCAATCAAGTTTGGTGCGATTAACCTTGACTTTGTATCTATTGTTTGCTCTTGTGTTGTTATGGTTGAAGCTGAAGTATTCATTGACAGGTAGGACATTGCAATGTATGATTTTATGTACTACACTTAGATCGGACCGAAGGCGGCGTAGTTCTAGGTTTTCTAGATCTAGGATTTCGAGTCTGGTGGCATAAGGTGTTCTGCAACGAGTAGAGGAGTGGAGAACTACATGACCTACAACAGGGGTGTCAAATTCAATTTCATTGAGAGCCACATCAGAGTTGTGTTTGACCTTGGGGAGGTGGTATGGCCAGGGTGGGTGTGTCCAGCTTGACGTCACTCATGTCCGAGATGCCTGTGGTGGCCCAAGTGATCTGCCAGCAAAAACGTGCTACCAAGCTCCATTTTTGGCTGCGATGGCCTCCTGCAATCCTCCATTTTTGCTGGCAGAAGCATCACAGGCTGGTCCTGCAATCAAGTTTGGTGCAGTTAACCTTGAGTTTGTATCTATTGTTTGCTCTTGTGTGGTTATGGTTGAAGCTGAAGTATTCATTGACAGGTAGGACATTGCAATGTATGATTTTATATAGTATACTTAGATCGGACCGAAGGCGAAATAGTTCTAGGCTTTCTAGGTCTAGAATTTCGAGTCTGGTGGCATAAGATATTCTGCAACGAGTAGAGGAGTGGAGAACTCTTCTTGTGAAATATTTCTGGACTTTTACTCATGGTGACTTCGGGTAGCTTATGAAAATAAATAAATAAATAAATAAAAAGCCCAGTACCATAATTCTCCATTCCCCTGGTGACAACAATACAACAAACCACTTGATAGGCTCCATATCATTCTGGACACCCCAGGCCTTTTAGCAGAACCAGGACTTGCAAAAGAGTGTCCAAGTAGGGGGCCAATCTTATCTCAGCAAGGGAGGATGTTCCAGAAGGAGGGAGCCACCACAGAGAAGGCCCTTCTTCTTGGTCCCATTAGATGGACCTCCTTAAAAGAGGGGGCCTGTAACATGTCCTTCCTCCCCAACCTGGTGGGTCAGGTTGATGGAACTGGGAAAAGATGTTCTTTCAAATAATCTAGTCTCAAGGAATGGAATGGAATGGAATCAGTGGTGGTATTTTACTGGTTCGGTCCGGTTCTACCGAGCCGGTAGCGGCGATGAGCACCAGGGACCGAACCAGTTCTCTCCGCCGCTCTGCTGTTGGGACCACCCACCCACCCAGGCTCCGATACTCACCTTTATCCTCTGAATTTGAAGCGCAGCTGCTTTGCGTGGCACAGAAGACTGCTGTGCGGCAGCTGCTGAAGTGACCGGGATCGTGCAGGCTTGCAGGAGGTGAGTTAGAACACCTCTGCGCCTGTGCAAAGTGCGCGTTTGGTGTGCGCGTGCACACAAAGTGTGTGCATGTGCGCAAAGCGTGCCCACCAAGCCACACCCACGGAACCGGTGGTAAAACTTTTTTAATCCCACCATTGAATGGAATGGAATGGAGTGGAGTGGAATGGAATAGAATGCAGAATGGAACGGAACGGAACAGAATGGAACGGAACGGAACAGAACAGAACAGAACAGAATAAGGAATAGAATAAGGAATAGAATATGGAATGGAATGGAATAGAATCTTTATTTAGAATAGAATAAGGAATAGAATAGAATCTTTATTTAGAATAGAATAGGAGTTGAAAGGGACCTTGAGGTCTTCTAATCCAGCCCCCTGCTCAGGCAAGAAACCGTTTATCATTTCAATGGTTGTCTACTCTCTTCTTAAAAACTTCCAGTGATGAAGCACTCACAACTTCTGGAGTCAAATTGTTCCACTGATTAATTGTTCTCACTGTCAGGAAATTTCTCCTTAGTTCTAGGTTGCTTCTCTCCTTGATTAGTTTCCATCCATTGCTTCTTGTCCTGCCCTCAGGGGCTTTGGATAATAGCTTGATTCCCTCTTCTTTGTGGCAACCCCTCAGATATTGGAAGACAGCTATCATGTCATTCCTAGTCCTTCTTTTCATCAAACTAGACATACCCAATTCCAGCAATCATTGTTTCTATGTTTTAGTCTCCAGTCCCCTAATCATTTTGGTTGCTCTTCTCTGCACTGTTTCTAGAGTCTCAACATCTTTTACACACACAAACACACACACACACACACACACATACATACACAATCTCATGACAAACAAAACAGGATGAAATATTCCAAGCGTGGCCTTATTGAGGCATGGTAAATATTTCACTGTGTTGTTTTTTCATTAGAGATGTTTCACTGTGGTTGGAAAGATGGTTTAACACATTTGGTGGACCAGCCAATTTATGCTTAATGGAACAGAGTTAAAGACCCTCAAAGCTTAATTCAAAGAGTGACTTTAGCCACAGAAAAGAAGGTCTCATTCACCAGGCTAAAAGAAGGCTCTCGAATAAACCCAGCCCTTTTTTTAAGTATCCAAGAGAATACGGAGAAGCATCGTGGCTTGGCTCAAAAACTGCTCAGCCTGATGCCAAGGAAAAGCTGCCAGGAGCAGAGTTCCCACACTTTCCCCATGAACTGTTATGGATTGTTGTGACTTCCCCCCCCCCCTTTTTTTTTCTTTTTTCTTTTAATCCCAGAATAGAGAATTTGTCACCAAGCATCCAATTTCACCGAAGAGTCCTTGAACCACACTCAAATCCCAGGGACTCCAGAAAGATCTCCATATAATTATCCTATAAAATTATCTGTTGCGATGTCCTACCTGTCAATGACTACTTCAACTTTAACTTCAACCACAACAATACACAAGCACACAATAGATACAACTCAAGGTAAACTGCACCAAACTCGATTGCAGGAAATACAGCAACAGAGTGGTCAATGCCCGGAATGCACTACCTGACTCTGTGGGTTTTTTTTCCCCAAACCCCAAAAACTTTAACATTAGACTGTCTACTGTTGACCTCACCCCATTCCTAAGAGGTCTGTCAGGGACATGCATAAGAGCACCAATGTGCCTACCGTCCCTGTCCTAATGTTCCCTTTTATTCTTATCCATTTCATGTATTAATAATCATGTTTATACTTATATCTGTTATCTAATACATGCTCGACAAATAAATAAACAATAACTTTCTTGACAATAATGCTTCAATTTGTTTAACGCTGTCTTATTCTAGGGAGGATCTGGGTGATGGATGGATGGATAGATGGATGGATGGATGGATGATGGATGGATAGAGGGATGGAGGAATAAATGTGTGATAGACAGATGTGTGAGAGAGTGGAGGCTGAAAGGTAGTGTAGGAAGTTAGCATCCACCCCTCTCCTAGAAAAATTGAAATAGCCTAGGAAATATTAAAAAGGCAGAATATTTCTCCTAAAAAGAATAGTCACTCAAGAAGCAGAAACTCAACTCAAGAAGCAGAAACTCACCCCCACCTTTGTCAATGGGTGGGCCATTAAGGCCTGGGCCAGAATACTTTACATAAGAAGGAACTGCAGGGTGATGGGATTAAGGATGGCCCTCAGGAAATGATAGGATTACCCATCTCACCACATGGTCTGGGAAGATTGCATTAGCCAGCATTCAGTTAAAGCCATGTGGTCCAGACCAAGCCTGCAAAGTTAAGACCCCCACCCCTGGGAGTCTGACAACCAATTAGAATACAAGCTCCAATTCAAATCCCAACAGAGGGTATAAAACCCAGCACTCTCAGCACCTCAGCCCCCTTTTTCCCTTTTTCCCCTTCTCACCTTGAAGCATTGATCATTCTTCTCTGGACCTCCAGGCCATGTAGCCCTGTAACCATTAAACCTTCCAAGCAGCCTCCATGTTTCCAGTGTCTTTTTCCCCACTTGGAACTGAACCCAGAAAGATATTTCTTTCAACAGTAGATAGATGACAGGAAAGGAGGGAGGGAGGAAGGGAGGAAAGCTAAGACAGAGAGATGAGAAAGAAAGAAGGATAAGAAAGAAAAAAAAACCATACGAGATGATAGATAGATAGATAGATAGATAGATAGATAGATAGATAGATAGATAGATAGATGAGAAAGGTAGATAAATGATGGGGGGAGGAAGAAAGAGATGACAAAGAAGGAAAGAAAGAAAGCTGACAGAGTGATAAGAAAGAAAAAGAAATACCGTATGAGATGAGAGAGACAGACAGAGAGACAGATGAAAAGGATAGATAGATGGTGGGAGGGAGCGGGAAAGATAGAGATGAGAAAGAAAGAAAGAAAGAAAGAAAGAAAGAAAGAAAGAAAGAAAGAAAGAAAGAAAGAAAGAAAGAAAGAAAGAAAGAAAGAAAGAAAGGAAGGAAGGAAGGAAGGAAGGAAGGAAGGAAGGAAGGAAAGAAAGAAAGAAAGAAAGAAAGAAAGAAAGAAAGAAAGAAAGAAAGAAAGAAAGAAAGAAAGAAAGAAAGAAAAGTTGACAGAGCAATAAAAAAGAAAAAGAAATACCATATGAGATCAGACAGGCAGACAGACAGAGATAGAGAGACAGATGAGAAAGGTAGATTGATGATGGGAGGGAAGGAGAAAGATAGAGATGACAAAGAAAGGAAGGAAGGAGAGAGAGAGATAAGAAAGAAAAAGATGAGACGATAGATAGATGGTAGATGGACAGACAAACAGAAAATGAAAGCTGAGACAGAGACAGAGAGCCAGACAGAGAGTCCATCCTTTGTTTCTCAAGCTCAACCACTTTTAAGATTTCAAAGGAATTCAGCTCCTCTGTTGTGGCTGAGAAGCCCTGGCTGGGCTAGAGTAGTCCACGACTCTTGAGATTTCCTGTGGCCACCATTCACATATCGCCCAATCAGTCTGGCTTCAGGCTCCCTCTACTGTTTGTAGATCAGCCACCCTTGCCTAGAATCTGGTCACTTAAGCCGTAACTAGAGATCCCCAGCAGCCAAAAACGACCAGCCATGTTGATAGTCCTATTGGAACACCTGCATGGCAGTTTCTAGCTTCAAGTCTCTCTGGGAATTGCTGTCCTTAATCTCGGGTTATAGACCCACCACAACAAGACCAATCCTATTTAAGAAGAATGCAAACGCCTTCCCTTTTGCATCTTTTGGCATGTATAATTCTACCATGTTCTCATTCTAATGCTGGCTTTCCCCAAGCTGAAAAGCCCCAAATATTGTTCTCCTTTCATCTGTCAAGCGTGGCTCTAATTCGGGAACGTGTGGTCAGTCTTGCCACAGATGTTGACTTCACATTTTTCCATCTTACTTTTCGAAAGGGCACCTTGGTCTCTTACTAACCATGAAAGGATTGAAACTCTCTTAATTGATTACTTATTAATGCCGGTGCTCCAAAAAGGCAGCTCTAAGTAATTTTTAAAAAAAAAAATTGTGCAGGTTTTCTATTAGCTGTTTGTCTCTGGATGAGAATGTTCTTGCCTTCTTGAAGTGGTTTTTAGCTCCGGGAATACTGAACGACTTGTGGCAGGGAGCAGGGAAGGAGACAAATGTCATTTATTTCATAATCAGCTTGATAATCTGCCAAATCAACCAGAAGATATGGTAGTTTATAAGAATAAAAACCATTTCCCCTGTCCTTTTTCCAAAAAAGCAACTGGTTTTTCTTTAAAAAAATTGTTTAGGATAGGATAGGATAGAATAGAATAGAATAGAATAGAATAGAATAGAATAAGGAAAGGAAGAATGGAAGGGAAGGGAAGGGAAGGGAAGAGAAGAGAAGAGAAGAGAAGCGAAGAGAAGAGAAGAGAAGAGAAGAGAAAAAGAGAAGAGAAGAGAAGAGAAGAGAAGAGAAGAGAAGAGAAGAGAAGAGAAGAGAAGAGAAGAGAAGAGAAGAGAAGAGAAGAGAAGAGAAGGCAGAAGAGAATGGAACAGAATAGAAGGGAATTCTTTATTGGCCAGGTATGATTGGACACGCAATGAATTTGTCTCCGGTGGATAAACAACATAGAGATAGGTCATAGATCATAAATCCTAGTTACACTCATTAATCATAAGATACAAACAAGTGATAAATCGTAAGATAGAAGGATTTCTATAGCGTATAGAAGATAGTAGGAAAGATGAGAAATTGAGAAAAGATGAGATAGGAGATTGGTCCTGCTTCTTCAGTTCTAACCTTTTTAGGTGAGAAGCAAAACATTTTCAAAGAAAAATAATAATAAAAAAGTCCAGTTGCCTTTTGGAAAAAGCACGTTTGGGACAACCGTGACCTGGATGACTGAGAATCTCCACAGAGTTGTCTCGGGGTTGTAACTAAGGAAGCAGTCCCCTTTCCCACTCACCTTATCCCCTTCTAAAAGTTTCAGATTGGTTGGCATGAACCAGACTAATACAAACAAGCAGGATCTCAGTTCTTGGCCACCCACTTCAAGATTTGGAGAATAAGCAGGGGTGGGATTCTACCAGTTCGCACCTATTCGCTAGAACTGGTTGTTAACATTCTAAGCAGTTCGGAGAACCGGTTGTTAGAAGAAATTACTGGTCTAATCCTGTAAGGAAGACAGGAAGGAAACATTCTGGTGTCGCTTACAGAAACTGCCTCTCTGTTAACCCTTATTACATTCTTGGCAGAACTAGACTTCCTGTCTCAGGAGATTTTTTTTCCCCTCCTTTGCTGGTACTTTGCTTGTGTGGAGTAAGCATTCAAAGTTACAATGGCACTGAAAAAAGTGACTTATGACCCTTTTTCACACTTACGACTGTTGCAGCATCCCCACAGTCATGAGAGGCCAGGCGAGGAGATGCGTGCCTCGATGTGAGTGATGTTGAGTTGGCCATACCCAGCCAGTCACATGACCACCAAGCCAGATCCACCCAGTCACATGACCACCAAGCCACGCCCACCAACTAAGCCACACCCACAGAATCAGTTGTTAAAAAATTTGAATCTCACTCCTGGGGTTAAGTTATGGGTCTGCCCTTCATCCCGTTTAACATGGCATGTGTAAACAGAGCCTAGAGCTGTATTGTGGAACCAGAGCCATTTCCCCAGCACGCGAGAGGTCGCCTGGGAGAACTCCACTGCGCATGTGCATGCATGCCGCCGCCCGACAGCTGATTGTCAGGTATCTGGCGCGCATGCGCAGAATGGGGGTGCATGGAAGACGTGCATGCATGTGCAGATACGCAGTGTGCACAGGGTGCCTCTTGCGCATGCGCAGAGATGCACAGCTGTGAGGGGATTGTGTGTGCATGCACAGAGATGCGGTGCACGAGGGGGGAATTGCACGTGCATGCACACGGGGCATGGGGGAGGCAGCACGCATTGCCTTCTGGGTGCTGGCAAGCAAGCACGCATGCAATTATCGGCACAGGAGCTGAAAAAGGTTAGCCACCACTGGCATGGCGTGCTCCAGGACACCTTTGTCCCACTTCTACTTAATAGATGTTTTGTCATCTTGCCCTGATTCACAATCTAATGGGCAACTGAAAAAATAAACATGTTGTTTGAATAGATTCCAAGACAGTAAGCAGGGATACAATGATAAATACACATCGGAAGGCATATGGTGGCACAGGCAGTTTCAAGTGTGCTACACAAACAGCCTGGTGTAATTTCCATTGTGTGCCTGCTTATTTTCTTGAAATCCCTTCCTTTCCAATCTCTCTGTTATGTGTCAGAGGGGTGGAGAAAGACGAAGAAAAACAAACAGGTCAGGCACAGGAGAGATGGCCTACAAAAGTAACTCCTTTTTTTTAATCTCTCTCTCTCTCTCTCTCACACACACACACAGACACACACACACAAACACCTTTTAAAGCAATATCTCTGTAAGGGAGGGGAAAAACCAGAGGTGGCGTTCAGCAGGTTCTGACCAGTTCTGGAGAACCAGTAGAGGAAATTTTGAGTAGGTCAGAAAAACAGCAAATACTACCTCTGACTGGAAATTTTATCCTTCCCCTGCCACGCCCACCGAGCCACACCCACAGAACCGGTAGTAAAAAAAATTTGAATCCCACCACTGGGGAAAACATATCAGGCACAGGACATGTGGCAATGGTGATCACATGACTGAGAGACATTGTATAGGTCATAAATGGCGAGCATTGATCATAAAAGTTTTTCAGCACCTCCATAACTTCAGCCACTGAATGAGGCAGGCAGTAAATGAGATCTATCTGTAGGCGTTTTCCCAGTAGGCACCTTCCCATGGTCACGTGACCATGTCAGGGCTTAGCAATTGGCTGTATCTTTACAGTCATTTGCAATGTCCCATGGTCCAGCGACCGAGTTTTACAACAGCTTCACAAAAGCTGCTCAGAGTCGCCTGAACCTGCAAGATGGGAGGCATATAAATTTAATAAATACATAAAAACAAAAACTGGCATTTGCTTCTGGTTTTTGGCAAAACCAGCCCATAATGTACCACTGGTTTGCTTAGCCACTTGATGACTGACTGGCTCAAAAACAGTAACTCTGCGAGGGACTCTGGAGTCCTAATGGACAATCACTTAAACACGAGCCCGCCGTGTACGGCAGCGACCAAAAAAGCTAATGCAATCCTTGGTTCCATTAACAGAGGCATAGAATCAAAATCACATGAAGTATTAGTACAACTTTATAAAGCCTGAGTAAGGCCATACCTGGAATATACATCCAGGCATATTTGGTCACCTCATTATAAAAAAGATTTTGAGACTATGGAAAACGTGCAGGGAAGAGCAACTAAGATGATTAAAGGCCTGGTGTCTAGAACATATGAAGAGCGGTTGCAGGAACAGGGTATGGCCTGTGTAGAGAAAAGAAGGACCAGGGGGGACATGATAGCAGTATTCCAGTATTTGAGGGGCTGCCACAAAGAAGAGGGGGGTCAAATTATTTTCCAAAGCACCAGAAGGCAAGACAAGAAGCAATGGATGGAACCTAATCAAAGGAGAGAAGCAACCTGGAATTCAGGAGAAACATCCTAACAGGGAGGACAACTAACCAGTGGAACAGCTTTGCTTCAGAAGTTGTGGATGCTTCCTCAAAGGAGGTTTGTAAGAAGAGACTGGACAGTTACCTGTATAAAATGGTATAGGGTCTCCTGCTTGAGCAGAGGGTTGGGCTGGATGACCTCGAAAGTCCCTTTTAGCTCTATTATAGACTATAGAGGTCGCTTCACAATCACAGCATTTATCATACTCTGCAAAAAAAGGCTATAAAATCAGATCGGTCACATGGGTGAGCCAATTAACAATCCTCACAAGTGATGACCATGGTAGGTAGGTTCTATTACGGTCCTACCTTGAGGACTACCTACATAATCAATGATTATTGAATGCTACGTGTGAACCAGGGGTGGGATTCTGCCAGTTCGCATCTATTTGCTGGAACCGGTTGTTAACATTGTAAGCAGTTCGGAGAACCGGTTGTTAGAAGAAATTACTGGCCTAATCCTGTAAGGAAGGCAGGAAGGAAACATTCTGGTGTTGCCTACAGAAACTACCTCTCCATTAACCCTTATTACATTCTTGGCAGGACTAGACTTCCTGTCTCTGGAGTTTTTTTTCCCTTCTTTGCTGGTACTTTGCTTGTGTGGAGTGACCATTCAAAGTTACAATGGCACTGAAAAAAGTGACTTATGACCCTTTTCCACACTTACGACTAGTGCAGCATCCCCACAGTCACGAGAGGCCAGGCGAGGAGATGCGTGCCTCGGTGTGAGTGATGTTGAGTTGGCCACTGCCCAGCCAGTCACATGACCACCAAGCCACGCCCACCCAGTCACATGACCACCAACTAAGCCACGCCCACAGAACCGGTTGTTCAAAAATTTGAACACCCCTGCATGCCCACCATGAATGGCCATGAATCCCAACCCCGACTCTATTCCTCTATTAATGCTTTTTTTCCCTCCTTTGCTGGTATTTTGCTTGTGTGGAGGGACCATTCAAAGTTACAATGGCACTGAAAAAAAGTGACTTATGACCATTTTTCACACTTAGGACTGTTGCAGCATCCCAACAGTCATGAGACACCAGGCGAGGAGATGCGTGCCTCGATGTGAGTGATATTGAGAATAGAATAGAATAAATACTTTATTGGCCAAGTGTGATTGGACACACAAGGAATTTGTCTTGGTGTAAATACTCTCAGTATACATAAAGAAGGAACATTCGTTAAGAATCAAGAATCATAATGTACAACACTTAATGATAGTCATAGGATACAATCAACATCAAACCATACTAGGAAACAGAGGATACAAGCAACAAAGTTATAATCACAAGTGGGAGGGGATGGGTGATAAGGAATGATGAGAAGATTTAACAGCAACAGTAGTGTACACTTTGTAAATAGTTGAACAGTGTTGAGGGAATTATTTGTTTAGCAGAGTGATGGCTTTCGGGAAAAAACTGTTCTTGTGTATAGTTGTTCTGGTGTGCAGTGCTCTATAGCGTCGTTTTGAGGGAAGGAGTTGAAACAGTTTATGTCCAGGATGTGAGGGATCTGTAAATATTTTCACAGCCCTCTTTTTGACTTGTGCAGTATACAGGTCCTCGATTGAAGGCAGGTGGGTGGTAATTGTTTTTTCTGCAGTCCTAATTATCCTCTGAAGTCTGTGTTTGTCCTGTTGGGTTGCAGAACCAAACCAGGCAGTTACAGAAGTGCAGATGATAGACTCAATAATTCTTCTGTAGAACTGGATCAGCAGCTCCTTGGGCACTTTTGGCTTTCTGAGTTGGCGCAGAAAGAACATTCTTTGCTGTGCTTTTTTGATGACGTTTTTGATGTTAGGTGTCCATTTTAGGTCATGTGATATAGTAGAACCTAGAAATTTGAAACTCTCTACTGTTGATACTGTGTTGTCTAATATTGTAAGAGGTGGTAGTATGGGAGGGTTTCTTCTAAAGTCTACCACCATTTCTATGGTTTTGAGTGTGTTCAGTTCCAGATTGTTCCGGTTACACCACGAGGCAAGTTGTATAACCTCCTGTCTGTATGCAGATTCATCGTTGTCTCGAATGAGACCAATGACTGTTGTGTCATCAGCAAACTTCAGTATTTTAACAGATGGATCATTTGAGATGCAGTCATTGGTATATAGGGAGAAGAGAAGTGGAGATAGCACACAGCCTTGGGGGGCCCCTGTGCTGATTGTACAGATATCGGATGTGATTTCGCCTAGCTTCACCTGCTGCTTCCTGTCTGTTAGGAAGCTTATGATCCACTTACAAATGTGTTCAGGTACCGCTAGTTGGTTTAGTTTACTTAGAAGAGTGTCTGGAATGATGGTATTGAATGCTGAACTAAAGTCTACAAAGAGGACCCTTGCATAGGTATTTGGAGATTCGAGGTGTTGTAGGATGTAGTGCAGAGCCATGTTAACAGCATCATCTGTAGATCTATTTGCTCAGTATGCAAACTGCATGGGATCTAACAGCGGATCCGTGATGGTTTTCAGGTGGGACAGCACAAGCCTTTCAAAGATTTTCATAACTACAGATGTTAGAGCAACTGGTCTGTAGTCATTCAGTTCCTTGATGGAGGGCTTCTTTGGCACTGGGATGATAGTAGAATGTTTGAAGCAGGAAGAAACATAGCACATTTCTAATGATCTATTGAAGATTCGGATGAAGATGGGGGCCAATTGCTCAGCACAGACTTTTAAGCAAGAAGGAGTTATCTTATCTGGCCCTGGCGCTTTTCCTGGCTTTTGTCTTTGTAATAGATCTTGCACTTCTTTTTCTGTGATCACCAGAGGTTGTGAGCCCAATGGATTGGAACCAGTTGTAGGAGGCTTGTCTATTGTTGGTGTGTTTGAGATGTGTGTTGTGGAGATAGATGGCTGTGGTTTCTTTTCAAACCTGCAGTAGAACACATTCAGGTCATCTGCTAGTTGTTGATTTCCTTCTGCCTGGGAAGGAGGTTTGCTGAAGCCAATGATTTTTTTTAAGAGTTTTCCACATGTTTGCTGGTTCATTTGTTGAGAATTGGTTCTTTAACTTTTCAGAGTAGCTTCTTTTTGCTGCTCTGATCTCTCTTGTTAATATGTTTCTGGCGTGGTTGTATAGCATTCTGTCACCTTTTCTGTAAGCTTCCTCTTTGGAACGACGTAGCTGCTTAAGTTTAGCTGTGAACCAAGGTTTATTGTTGTTATATATTTTCAGGTTCCTTGTTGGTACACATAAGTCTTCGCAGAAGCTAACATATGATGTTATAGTATCTGTGAGCTCATCTAGGTCTGCAGAGGCATCTTCAAAAACATTCCAATCAGGGAATCAAGGCAGGCCTGGAGTTTCAGCTTTGCCTCATCCGACCAAGTCTTCACTGATTTAATTCTTGGTTTAATGGTTTTAAGTCTTTGTCTGTAGGCAGGAACAAGGTGAATCATGTAGTGGTCAGAGTGTCCCACAGCTGCTCGTGGTAAAGACCTATAAGCATCTTTTACTTTTGTGTAGCAGTGGTCTAAAGTATTTTTGCCTCTGGTGGGACAATTTACATGCTGGAAATATTTTGGGAGCTCTTTCCTTAAATTTGAGTTGGCCACACCCAGCCAATAACCTGACCACCAAGCCATGTCCACCCAGTCACATGACCACCAAGCCATGCCCACCACCTAAGCCACACCCACAGAACTGGTTGTTAAAAATTTGAATCCCACCCCTGGTGTGAACCTTGTTGAAATAATAATAATCTAGTAAATGTATATGCTACCTGACTCCCAGAAACTCTGGAAGATTTAAAATTGTTAAAAACATTTAAGAACACACACACACACACACACAATCTCTAGCAGAAGACAAAAGATACCAGAACACCCTTCTCGGCATATTTCCTGAAGCTCTAGTCCATATCATCCGATTACAGTGATGTTTCAACAAACAGAAAAAAGAAATAGATTCTGTTCCTGAAGCCAGCCTACTCATTTTTGCTGCGGTCAGCATCCAAAACAGTTCTTGCCAAGCAGGAACTGATGGGTTTTGTTTTGTTTTGTTTAAAAAACCTTTTTTTTTATTGAGTTGTAGAGTATTATAAAATGCAAAATGCAAAAGTAAAGAGCAGCGAGGGGGGAGGTGGAAAGGGGAAGAGAAGTGAGGAAAAATGGGGGAAGAGAGAAAATGAAGCATTGACTTCCAACTCTGTTATAGTAAAATAAGGCATTAACATCAAATCACAGCTTTTTGCTTTTCCATAATACCATGAACAAGCCATTTCTATAAAGGACTATCAGTCGAATCTCTAAAACCCAAAGTTAAGAGTTTCATTCTTCTCCACATCAAGCATGAAGTTCAGAAGCGGTTTCCACGTGGAAACAAAAGTACTTATGTTCTTTTTTTTTTTAATCAAAGTGGTCGATTTTGTCATTTCCGCCAACTCCATCAACTTCTGCAATTATATATTTGGGGTATGCCTGCTTTTTCTCTCTGATCTATTCTGCTTGGGCCTCAACAAGCATCAGGGCTGTGAGCAGGGGCAATGAACACATCCAAAAAGTGACCACAAGTGTTGCTTATGAAGTGTCTGGTGCAAAAAGCTCAGGGAACAAGATCCAAAGGGGTCAAGACTAAACGAGATTCGGGATTTAATCTGGACTGCCAAGGCCTAAGCAAAACCTATTTCCACCACCAGAATTCAGGTGCTAGAATTTCTCAACATGTTCTAGACCAGAGTTTCTCAACTTTGGCAACTTTAATACATGTGGATGTTGTAGGAAAGCACCCCCACCTCTCCAGAATAAAATATTTTTTATTCTTAATATTAAAAAGAGGCAGAATAGAATGTTTCCCTGAAGGAGGAGAAATGTGTTCTTAAAGGCAGGAAGCAGCCCAGGTCTTCCTGCCAGAGGAAAACAAGCCTCAAGTAGAATCCTTAAGTGGCTAGTCTTTAGGAATAGAGATTTTCTATCCATTCAGAAAGATTCATAAGCAAGGAGACTCGAAGGATCCAAAGCTAACAAGATTAGCTCAGACAAACACCTAAGATTTACATTTCCCCTTTTGCCTATAGAGTCAGCTATGTTTTATTTATTTTATTTTTATTTTATTTGGTTTGTCTTGCTTACAAGATAATAGGTATAAGTAAAAACATAATTATGAATACATGGATACATACAAGAAAAAGAAAGAAGAAACAATAGGACAGGGACGGTAAGCACGTTGGTGCGCTTATGCACGCCCCCTACTGACCTCTTAGGAAAGGGGTGAGGTCAATAGTAGACAGTCTAAGGTTATCTGACCTTCCAACGCCTGAAATTACAAGAAGGAATTTTTATTGCTTTAGAGTAACACACGACTTAGTCCATCCAGATGAAAAGATGCCCTGTATACAAGAAGTTTATTGATTGATTTTTTTTGAATTTTTTTTTTTTAAAGGAAATGTATAAGGCCACCCAATGAACTCATGGTGACTTCGGGTAGCTTATAAAAATAAATAAAAAGCCCAATACAATAATTCTCCATTCCCCTGGTGACAACGATACAACAAACCACTTTATTTTTTATTTTATTTGGTTTGTCAATTGCTTACAAGATAATAGGTATAAGTAAAAATATAATTATGAATACATGGATACATACAGTATAAGAAAAATAAAAGAAACAATAGGACAGGGACGGTATGCACATTGGTGCACTTATGCACGCCCCCTACAGACCTCTTAGGAAAGGGGTGAGGTCAATAGTAGACAGTCTAAGGTTAAAGTTTTTGGAGTTTGGGGAAGAAACCACAGAGTCAGGTAGAGTATTCCAGAGATTGACCACTCTGTTGCTGAAGTCGTATTTCCTGCAATCAAGTTTGGTGCGATTAACCTTGAGTTGGTATCTATCATTTGCTCTTGTGTTGTTATGGTTGAAGCTGAAGTATTCATTGACAGGTAGGACATTGCAATGTATGATTTTATGTACTACACTTAGATCGGACCGAAGGCGGCGTAGTTCTAGGTTTTCTAGATCTAGAATTTCGAGTCTGGTGGCATAAGGTGTTCTGCAACGAGTAGAGGAGTGGAGAACTACATGACCTACAACAGGGGTGTCAAATTCAATTTCATTGAGAGCCACATCAGAGTTGTGTTTGACCTTGGGGAGGTGGTATGGCCAGGGTGGGTGTGTCCAGCTTGACGTCACTCATGTCCGAGATGCCTGTGGTGGCCCAAGTGATCTGCCGCTTCCGAACTCCATTTTTGGCTGCAATGGCCTCCTGCAATCCTCCATTTTTGCTGGCAGAAGTATCACAGGCTGGTCCTTTGCTGTTTCCAGGGCAGCCCCATGGGCCAGATCTAAGCCCCCTGTGGGCCTGATCTGGACCCTGGGCCTTTGACACCCCTGACCTACATGATTTAATTGGAATCAATTCAATTAAAATATTAAAAGACATATTGTTGCACAGGAACAGGCATCTCAATCACAAAGCCCCAAAGAATGTATAAAAGCCCACCTACTCTCAACCCCATTTTGTCAGCCACCCCAGAAATGTGTGCTGTCCCTGAAGTTTCTGGCTACCAAATAAATGGAGACCTTTCTTTCCTGCAGCTTGCTTATATTATATTTCCAGCGTCTTTCTCCTGGTTTGGAAACTGATCTTATTTTTCTTCCAATAATGTCAACTCCCAGAATCCCCCAGCCAGTCTTAAAACTGGCCAAGATGGAGAAACTTTATCCTAGTCTACATCTAGAATGTCTCAAACCTGCAGATAATTACTGCAATATCATAAAACGATGGCTGAAAGAGACAAATTGTATTCAGATGATAGTGATTTTTAGGAAAAATAATCAGAAACATTATCCCTTTTTGTAGAAATTAAAAATGTTCCTCTCCTGTGAACTTCAATTTCCAGAATTCCCCAGCCAGCATCTTAAAATTGCCAAGGTTAAAAAAACACGCTGTTCCGCAATTTAATCTGAAAATGTATTATTTTTCTAGCCTTTTCTCCAGAAATTCTGTCACTGAAGCTGTTTGCAGGCTATATCCGTTGCTTTTTGTCTTTTAATGAAATTTAGCTTGCTCCAGTGGGTTTTATATTATAAACTGCAGGCAACAGTTGTGAAATAACACATCTTATACGTAGGTGGTTGTAAGACAAAGTTAAGGTTATGGCCTTTCTTTTTATAATATGCAATATTTTTTTTTACTGTTGGTGTTGTTGATTCTGAAAACATGTCCACATTTGTTTTTATAACTTCTAGAATTTCATTTCCTCTATAGAAAAGGGTGGATCATTGATTCCACCATAAATTATTCTTACTATTCAGAATCTTTTAATATTATACTAATTAAGAGAATTGCATCCTCTGTTCATTATAGTGTAATAATGAGTGTTCCTTGTACCTAATTCTGGTGTTTTATTAATGCTAGGCGGGATTTTTACGAGAGTAAAATGGACCTCTGCATGCCACTTTAAATCTAGGGGAACAGAAGAAAAAAGGAAGATAAATCTACATACTGTGCCAGAGTAAAGGAAGTATCTCAGCCACATAAAATACAAAAACAGGCAAGTGGTAACATGTTCTGTTCCCATGTGTCAAATATGGCAACAGTAACGTTTATGGAGGTGTTTAAAAAGAGTCAGTTTGATGTAGTAATGAAGATGTTGGCTTTAAAATGTAGAGAGGAAAGTTTGCAAAATTATTTTGGGCCTCTTAGCTTAGCCTACCTCACAGGGTGGTTATGACGGGAAAAATATGGATCGGGAACATTATGTTCACTGCTTTGAGCGCCATGTCAAATACAGGCAGGATATCATTCTAAATATAATATACAATCGATGAAAAGACTTAATGGAAGGGAGTATTTTAAGCAGGCAGTTTTAAGTGGAATTCCCTGGAAGTCTGTAGCCTTCAAGGCGGGGGGGGGGGGGGGGGGTGTCTAAAAGATAAATACAGGCAGTCCTTGACATACAACCATTTGTTTAGTGACTTATGGGAATTTTTCACACTGACGACCGTGGTCAGGTGATCGAAACAGACGGGCAACTGGCATATATTTATCACGCTTGCACGGTCTTGGGGTCACGTGGTCCCCATTTGTGACCTTCCCAGAGGCTTCCAACAGGCAAAGTTAATTGGGGGGGGGGGGAGCCAGATTCACTTAACGACCGCATGATTCTCTTTAACAACTGCAACAATTGGTTTAACAACTATGGCAAAAAAAAAGGGCATAAAATGCAGCAAAAGTCACTTAAGATACATACGCCTGACTTAGCAACAGAGGAGTTGGGCTCGATTGTGGTCATAAGTCGAGGACTATGGGGGATCCGTCCAAAAAGTTCTCCAATCCATTTTTGAAACCTGCCGGCGGGGGGGGGGTGGGGGGGGGTGTCCAGAGCATGTCAAGACTGCAATTCCACAGGAGAGGACCTAAGGCACAGGTAGTCCTCAACTTACGACCATAATTGAGCCCATATTTCTGTTCTTAAGTGAGGCATATCTGAAGTGGGTTTTGCCCCATTTTACAACCGTTCTTCCCACCGTTGTTAAGCGAATCACCGCAGCTGATAAGCTAGTAAGATGGATGTGAACTGAAGCTCCCTTCCCTGTTGATTTCTACTTGTCAGAAGGTTTTTGTTCTATTTGTTTTGATTATTTATTTATTTATTTATTTAATTAAACTTTTATACCGCTCCCTCTCCCAAAAAGGGACTCGGGGCGGTGTACAGCCTACTAAAAACATATAATAAATACTCAATAAATACAATTAAAATAAATTAAACCAAATTGATCCGGCTGTCTAACCCAAAAATAGAGTTAAAAATTAAAAACTAATAAAACCCCGATTAAAATTAAGTTAAAAACTAAAATACAGTTACTGGGCCAGGCCAGCCTGTTTAAAATACAGTTACTGGGCCAGGCCAGCCTGATTAGAAAATGTACATTGCCGCCTATTCGCAGATGGCGACGCAAGGCGGCTTACAGGGATATAAAAACATCATATATATATATATATATAAAAACATAAAACTAATAAAATAAAATAATCAAATAATACATTAATAAAATAATAGCCCCCACCCCAGTGGCACCACATCACACAAGCCATTTAATCCCATGACCCTGGGACACAGCAACGGTCATAAGTATGAAGCAGTTGTCAAGCACCTGAATTCGAATCACATGAGTCTAGGGAGGCTTCAAAGGTCGTAACTGAACCGTTGTAAGGTGAAGACTACTTATACCTGTGATGGCAAACCTATGGCACCATGCCACAGGTGGCACGCAGAGCCATTATTGCAGGCACGCGAGCCCCAGGCAAACTTACCTCACTGCGCATGCACATGTCTCCCAGCTGATTTTCGGCCCTTTTTCGGCCTCGTAGGTTTGAGGGAAGCCTCTGCAGCCTTTGCAGGCTGAAAAATAGGCCCGGTTCATCACTTCCTGTATTTGCGGAAATACCAGAAGTGACGAAACGGGCCCATTTTTCGGCCTGCAAAGGCTGCAGAGGCTTCCCTCAAGCCTCTGCAAGGCTGAAAATCAGCTGGGGGGGCGCAGTGCAGGTAAGGGGGCGGGCAGGGGGAAGGGAGAATCACACGCACATGCGCAGGCGGCTTGGGGGGGACATGCACATTGCCTTCTGGGTGCTGGCATGCGAGCACACAATTTTTGGCACAGGAGCCGAAAAAGGTTAGCCATCACTGACTTATACAGTTAGTCCTCGACTTATAATAGTTCCTTTAGTGACCGTTCAAGGTTACAACGGCACTGAAATAAGTGACTTCTGGCCATTTTTCACACTTTACGACCATTGCGGCATCCCCATGGTCGTGTGATGATAATTCAAGCGTTTGGCCACTGACTCGTATTTATGATGGTCACAGTGTCCTGTGATCATAAGATCCCCTTTTGCAACTTACCGACAAGCAACGTCAATGGGGAAGCCAGATTCACTTAACAGTTGTACTACAGGTAGTCCTCAACTTACAACAGTCCATTTAGTCACCCTCCAAAGTTACAACGGCACTGGAAAAAGGGACTTACGGCCGTTTTTCATACTTGCAACCTTGGTAGCAGCCCCGTGATTGTGCAACCAAAATTCAGGTGCTTGGCAACTGGTTCATGCTTATGACGGTCATGTAATCCCCCTTTTGCAACCTTCTGACAAGCAAACTCAAAGGGGAAGCCAGATTCACTTAACGAGCATCTGTCTGCAGTGATTCACTTAACGACTGTGGCAAGAAAGCTCATAAAATGGGGCAAAACTCACTTAACAGATATCTCATTAAAAATTTTTTAACAGAAATTTTGGCCTCAGTTATGGTCATAGGTCGAGGACTACCAGTACTAACGTAATGTCGGCAGTGATTCACTTAATGACCATGTTACTCATTGGACAACTGCAGTGATTCACTTAACAACGGTGGCAAGAAAGGCTGTAAAATGGGACAAAACTCCCTTAACAAATGCCCCACGTAACGAGCATTATGTCGGCCTTAACAAAAACATTGGGTTCAATTACGGTCATAAGTCGAGAACTACCTGTACTAACTTAACAGCAGTGGCAGCGATTCACTTAACAACCGGGGCGAGAAAGATAGTAAAATGGGGCTCTATGCTCAATTAACCACTGTCTCGCTTAGTGACATAAACTCTGGGCTCAATGACAGCCACAAATCGAGGATTAACTGAATAACGCCGGCTCCTCCCCTCTCCTTGGACAGGGAGGCCCTCAGACCCCTCTCCTCCACTGCCTTCCTCTCCCAATTGTCTCACAAGGCTCCCCAAAAAACGCCTCTCCTCCGCCCTCCTCACAACGACCCCGCGAGGTAGGTCGGCGGGAGGAGGACCCCCCTCCTGCCCCCCTCCCGCGAGTCGGGTCACGTGCCTGCGACCGCTCTTTCCCTCCCTTCCCCCCCCCCCCACGCGACGTCATCGGCTCCGCAGGTTCGCCCACCACCTCACCTTCGCGTCCGCGCGCCGCGCGGCCAATCAGGGCGCGCGTCCCGCGGGCGAGGAGGAGGAGAAGGAGTGGGGGGGGGGGGGTGAGGTATTGAGAGATCAGTTCCTCTTCGCGCCCCCTCATTGGCCGAGTGCTTCGGCCGGCCGGCAGGCCGCCCCGCCTTTTTTTTTCTGCATATTCATGAGAGGGGCGGGCGCGAGGGGCGGGGCGGAAGCGGAAGCGTTGCGCGGAGACGGTTTCCGAGGAGTCGAGGGTTATAAAGCGCCCGCCGCCGCTGCCGCTGCTGTTGGTCCGTCGCCTCTCCCGTCGCCCCCTCGCGAGTCGTGGCCGTCCCGGACGGACCTGTCAGCGCCCCCGGAGCAGCCCCGTCCCCAGTGCCGTCCACGCAGCCGGCCCCTGCCGACCGGGGGGGGGGGAAGCAGCCGGGCCCCGGCGGAGCAGCGCGGTCCGCGAGGAGCAGGTACCGGCCGAGCTCGGTTTCAAACCTACCCTCCTCTCCGCGAGAAGGGCCTTCCCACGCGCGGGAGGCATCGGACACGCGGGATCGGGGGCGTCCCCACGACCCTCTTGGCCCGCGACACGCATCTGCACGTCGGGACGCCCGCTCCAGGGGCTCCCCGCTGGTCTGCTTTGGCGTCGTCAAGAAACATCCCCACCCCCCCGCTGGGGGGGGATGAGGTTGAATCCGCTTTCCCGGGTGGGCTGCTGCCCTCCCGATGGGCCAAGAAGACCCCCGATTCCCCGTGTTTCCCCCATCCCACTCCCCCCCACAAATAGAGGGGAGGGGCGGGATGGAGAGACTGGGGTGAGGGGTTCCCTTGGGGCTCCTGGAGGGCACCAGGTTGGGGAGGAAGGTAGCTGCGATGGTGATAGAGGGGTAGAGGGGATTATGGGGGGGGGGTCTTGCGTGATCCTTCCTTGCTCTGGATTTGCCAGATCTCCTCCATCAAATGCCTCTAGGCTAGATGGGGATGATGGGGGTTGGGGTCCCTTTGGCGCACCTGGGGGCGCACCAGGCTGGGGAGGAATGTGGCTGCTGTGGAGGTGGTGGACTTGCTTCATTCTTTCTTTGCCAGGTCTCCTCCTCCTCCATCAAATGCCTCTAGGCTAGATGGGGATGATGGGGGTTGGGGTCCCTTTGGCGCACCTGGGGGCGCACCAGGCTGGGGAGGAATGTGGCTGCTGTGGAGGTGGTGGACTTGCTTCATTCTTTCTTTGCCAGGTCTCCTCCTCCTCCATCAAATGCCTCTTCCCCCCCCCCCCACACTTCCTTCCAAACTGGCGAGATGGGGATGATGGGGGTTAGGCTCCCCTTGGCACACCTGGGAGGCAGCAGGTTGGGGAGGAATGTGGCTGCGGGAGCCGAGGCTGTGATGGTGGAAGGGATGCTGGAGGATCGCTTGATCCTTCTGGATTTGCCAGGTCTCCTTTCCATCAAATGGCCACCCTCCTTCCAGATGACACATGCACACACCCCTGGCCTGGCTGGGTTGGAGCAGATAGATGGCCCTTGGGCGCCCCCCTACCCTTTTTCATGGTGGCTGCAAGGGTGCATGCAGCAGGCTGGCCTCTCCCGTTACCGTGATTCCTCTCTCCTGCTTGGCTCTCCATCCTGTCACTCCGATGCAACTGTTACATAATTCTGGGATTAGGGAAAGCGCATCATTGCTGGATCCCCAAACTCCTCTTCTCCCAGGTGCGCCTCTGGCTGCAAAAAAACACCACACACTCCCAGCCCTTGAGATGCTCCTCATCGGATCCGTGTCTCTGCCTGAGTTTGTCCCTACGACCTATATTGGGGTCAGTTTGCTGGAAAGGGAGTGGGGAAGAAACCCATCAGCCTTTCCTCTGCATGATACCTTCTGGATAGGTCTCTTCTGCAAGAGGAAGGCGTTGGTGATCTCATTCTTTCCTGGACCAAACGGTCCTAACAGGTTTAAAAAAAAAAAAGGATTCCAAGATCTCCTTCTGGGAGAGAAAGGATGGGTTTACAGGAGGAACATTAGCTTGGGAAGGAGATGTAGAGAAGGCGTGTGGAGGGGGGGGGGTTTGGTGGAATCGCTTTGGAGAAAGGTGCAAAGGGAGATCTTCTGATTATGGACCCATGTGCCTTATTATGCAACTTAAGGATTAGGACATATCCTGCGTGAAAATTTTGGAAAGGGGAGGGGGAAGTGTGGAATTTTGTCAGGAGTGGCAGAATGGATGAAAGGATTTGTGTTCAATGGACACAAAAGAAGAGGTTTGTTCTTCGGCCGAAGTTGATTGGGGAGAGAAGTTGGTGGTCAAATCTCTTGTTATTGGGCCTCTTGGGAGAGGTGCCTGCAGAGGGAAGGGGGAGAGGGCTTTCAGACAGAAATACCCCCCCTTGTATGAAATGATGCCTCGGTGGGACACACAGGACAGGTCTCGGATGCGAGAGAGGCGAAATGAGACTTTTCTGGCAAAGGAGGGGAAACGCAGGACGTTGAGGGAAGGTTACTGAATGGGGTGGGATTTGGAGGAGGAGGAAAAGACCCAGAAGAGAGGGTAGAAGCATGGGGAGGATTTTGGACCTGCTTGGTTGGGGGGGGGGGGGGGGGTGGGAAACTGAGGCTCAGAGGAGTAACTGCTGGTTGCAAAGAGATCAGAAGCTGGGAATGGCCCCAGGAGCGGAGTGTGAATGAATGGACAGGGCAGAGGCTGCGAGGGTGCAGGAGGAAGAGATTTCAGGAGTTATGCAACAAAAGCAGAGGAGCAGAAGCGTTGTGCGAATGCAGACGCCAGGTAGAAGAGAGGAGGGTGTCCTTTGATGGCAGTTGGAAAAGATTTCACGCTGGTGGTGCTTTTGAATTAGTCGCAGAACCCTGGGGGGGGGGTTCCTGCTAGGGGAGAGATGAACCCCTGGGATACCTGGGATTTATGCTGACGGTCTGTCTATAAGGGGTTTCCGCAGGGAGGATAAGAGATTGGAGACTCCGGAGGGGAGGGGAGCCCATCCAGGCAGGAGGAACCGGCTGTAACGTTGGGAAGCAAAGGCCACTTCGAAGCGCTCTTTATGGTTAGCCTAGAGACCAGAAGGTGGAAGGAGTGAGAAAGAAACAATCCTGGATTGTCCAGAAATCAAATCAGTTTTTTGCTCTTTCGCATGCTTGCGTAGGTAACTCTTCGGAATGTGGTTTTAGGGTGGAGAGAAAGAGAATATGAATCTCTCTCTCTCTCTCCCTCTTTTTCTCCCTCCCTCTGTCTCTTCCTCTCCCTCCTCTCTCCCTCTTTCTCTCTCTCTCCTCTACCCCTCTGTCTTCTCTCCCTCCCTCTCCCATCTCTCTCTCCTCTTCTCTCTCCCCTCTCTTTCTCTCTCTCCCCTCGTTCTCTCCATCTCTCCCTCTCTCTCCCTCTTTCTCTCTCTCCCTCTCTCTCTCTCTCCCTCTCTCCCCCTCTTTCTCTTCCTCCTCTCCCCTTTTCTCCCCTCCTTCTCCATATCTCTCTCCTCTTTCTCTCCTCCTCTTCTTATATCTCCCCCCTCTTTCTCTCCATCTCTCCCTCTCTCTCCCTCTTTCTCTCTCTCCCTCTTTCTCTCTCTCCCCTCTTTCTCTCCCCCTCTTTCTCCATCCCTCTCTCCATCTCTCCTCTCCCTCCCTCTCTCCATCTCTCTCCCTCTTTCTCTCTCTCCCTCTTTCTCTCTCTCCCCCTCTTTCGCTTCTCTCCCACTCTTTCTCTCCCTCCCTCTCCATCTCTCTCTCCCTCTTTCTCTCTCATCTTTCTCCTCTCCCTCTTTCTCTCCACTCTCCCTTCTCTCCCTCTTTCTCCTCTCTTTTCTCCTCTCTCCCCACTCTTCTCTCTCTCCCCCTCTTTCTCTCCCTCCCTCTCTCCATCTCTCCCTCTCCCTCCCTCTCTCCCTCTCTCTCCCTCTCTCTCTCTCTCCCTCTTCTCTCTCTCCCCCTCTTTCTCTCCCACCTCTCTCCATCTCTCTCCCTCTTTCTCTCTCCCCCTCTTTCTCTCTCTCCCCCTCTTTCTCTCCCTCCCTCTCTCCATCTCTCTCTCCCTCCCCCCCCTCTCTCCCCTCCTCTCTCTCTCCCCCTCCCTCCCTCTCTCCCTTCCCGTCCCCCTCCCTCTTTCTCTCTGTCTCTCTCTCTCCCCCCCCCCCCCTCTCTGGAATCTTTGCCAAACGGAAGCATTGGGGCTTAGGAAGAGCTGGGAGAGAGAAGGTACTGAAACCAAAAGCTGAGCAAAGTCGGAGGTAAATTTGGATGACTTGCAGTTTAGCAAGAAAATATTGTTTTTCCATCCAGCCCAGCAGCCGAAAAGCAAAATCCAGGCAGTGCGTAAAGCTGAGCAGACTCTCCTAGGAAAATAAATTCTGGAGCTCAGACGTGCCGGAGAAGTCGCTCTGTTTATTAGTTCTAACAGACAAATTGTTCCTTTTTTTGAGTGTGGTTCAAGTTCCTCCGTTTCATCTGAAATTAAGGCTGCCAAGTGGATAATCCTATAGCAAGTCAGGAGGCTTTAATTTCCCCTCTGAAGCCCTTCCCACATTTACCCCCCATTGACTGAGCAATGAAAGGAGGACTGGGAGATGAAAGGATGGAATGAATTTAGGGAGAAAAGACTAAGAGGCAGGTGGCTCTCAACTTACGACCACAATTGAACCCAAGCGAGACAATCGTTAAGTGAGTTTTGCCCCGTTTTTACGATCTTTCCACGGTTTGTTAAGTGAATCGCTACAGTTCAGTTAGTAACACGGTTGTTAAACGAATCGGGCTTTCCTCTTTGATTCTGCTTGTGCAAAAGGGGATCATTGCGACTGTCATAAATATGAGCCAGTTGCCAAGCCTCTGGGTTTTGGGGATGCTGCAAGTGTGAAAAACCAGTCATAAGTCATTTTTTCCCCCCCCCGGTGCCATGGTCATTTTGAATGGTCATTAAACAAACTGTCGTAACTCGAGGATTTCTTGTCGTTTTCATAGGAGGCCTTCCAAGACTGTATAGCAACAGCACTTAGACTTATATACCACTTCACATTGCTTTACAGCCCCATCTAAGCGGTTTACAGAGTCAGCCTCTTGTCGCCCAACAATCTGGGTCCTCATTTTTACCCACCTGGGAAGGACATAAGGCTGAGTCAACCTTGAGTCAGTGAGAATCAAATTGCTGACTGTGGGCAGAGTTAGCCTGAAATATTGCATTCTAACCACTGGGAAGATAAAAGGGGGAGGAAGGAAGGAAAGAGAAGGAAGGAAGGAAGGAAAGAGAAGGAAGGAAGGAAGGAAGGAAGGAAGGAAGGAAGGAAGGAAGGAAGGGCAGTAGCACTTAGACAATAGCACTTTAGTGATCACCCAACAATCTGGGTCCTCATTTTACCCACCTCAGAAGGTTGGGAGGCTGAGTCAACCTTGAACCTAGTGAGAATCGAACTGCCAAATTGCAAGTAGGCAATCCGCCTGCCATCAGGGTGTCGCTGCAGTGAAGATCACAAAGGGTGTTTCTCGAAAAGGACTTGTGGGGAAACAGGTGATTTGGGGAGGATGGGACTTAAGTGCTTCTGGACCACGTTGGGTTTCTTGAGTCTGACAGGGCTGGGAAAAGCCCTTTCTCTTTCCAACCAAAACGCTCCCCTAAAAAACATTTATACCATTAAAAGTTTCGTTTTGAGCCCTCCTGGCGGAAGTATTATTTGAGGTCGCAGGTCCTTGATATGGGCCATGGCTCCCAACCAAGTTGATTTCGGAAGAAGCCATGGTGGACTCCTTTATGGCTCAGGAGTAATTACATATCAGTGATAAACCCTGGCAATCAATCTACTTTAAGTTATGCTGACCGTAATGTAAACAGTCACTTGGCGGTGATTAAGGAAAAATGCTTCAGTTTGCATATTTGTGGCCGGCCTCAGAGCAAGGGGGAAATCTTTTTGCCCTCGTGTTTCGGAGTAGGAAGTAGGCGTTTGAGATGCAGACACAGTGAACTGCTGACCTGCAAGTTTGAAAAGCATAACTGTGTGATAATTTGGTGGTTCCTAGGTCTAAAATGTGTTTTTGAGACTTTCAAAACGATTGTTATAACCGTATATATTTTTAAATGGGAGTTTTTGAAATCTGCCTTTCATTTTACCATGGATATTCATCATTTGGGTCTTATGATAAAGCCAGAGGGCATATGTTTCATTTGTTTGTTTATATCCTGCCTATTGTTTTTACAAATAACTCAAGGCACTGAACATGTCCAACACACTATCTTCCTCCTGTTTTCCCCACAGCAACAACCCTGTAGGGTAGGCTGGCTGAGAGAGGGGGGGACTGGCTCAAAGTCACCCAGCTGGCTTTCATGGCTAAGGTGAAACTAGAAATCACAATCTCCTGGTCATTGGCTCAAAATCACCTAGGCAGGTTTCATGCTCAAGGCAAGACTAGAACTCCCAGCCTCCTGGTGATACATCCGAAGTCATCCAGCTGGCTTTCCTGACTAAGGCAGGACTAGAACTCATTGTCTCCTAGTGATTGGCCCAAAGGTCACCCAGCCAAATTTCATACCCAGACTAGCACTTGTTGTCTCCTGGTGATTGGACCCAAGTCATCTAGCTGGTTTTCATGCCTAAAGCAGGACTAGAACTCACAGCCTCCTGGTGGATTGGACTCGAGCCACCTAGCTGGTTTTCATGCCAGTTAGGGAGCAGGGGCAAATCATATTTAAGGCAGTGCTTCGATGACCTCGAAGCTGACCTTTGAAAAACACAATTCGTTTTTCATCTACCCCTCCCCACAATTCTGTCCCTGCTTGTCAGCATCCCATCCTGGAGGCGCTACAGACAAGGATTCCAGAACCAGAGCCCAAGGATGCACAGAAGTACAGAATAAGGGACCTTGGAGGTCTTCTTTTGGGCCCCAGAAATGAGTTCCACGGAGAAAGTTTTTTTTTCTTCCCCCACGGACCGGAGGGGGCATGATTTCACGTGCTTCCTGCAAATGGGGCTCAGGCTTGTTTGCGAGGCCCAGTTCCCGGCATGCCACAAACCGGTCCCGGTCCACGGTCTGGAGGGTTGGGGACCCCTGTTCTAATCCAACCCCCCCCCCCCTGCTCAAGCAAAGGATCAGACTTGAGCTATAGCCTCTGCAAAACTCAAGAGAAATCTCTGTTCTTTACCTGCCCTTCGTGGGCAACACCAAAATCGGGGGGGTTGGGGGGGGAATTTTAGATTCCACCAACGTTGCCTGTCTCGGGAACCGTCTGTAACTGAGAATTGTAAACAACCCCAGACCTTATGCAAGCACCCGCTGCTTAAAATGGCTTGCCGGAACATCATCGCCAGCGACAGCAGTATGTGCCACATTCCATGCCTGGTTGAGGCACCCTTGCTAAGGTTTATTGGAGAAAAAACAGGCCGGATTTCTCACCGATGCAGGTGGGCGGACGTTGGCTTTGCAAGTGAAAGAAGAAAGATGAAGTTCCACAACATACAGAGGGCGAAACTCTCTTCTTTGCTCTGTAAGCGGCGGCTTTTAAGTGTTTTGCTGTGTGTTAGCTGCTCAGGACACAATCTTCTCTTGAATTGCCGTTGCAGAGCGAGGGACGGTTTTGTTTGCTGCAATTAGAAAGGTGAGTTTTGAGGGTGGTGGTTGCTTTGTTTTTTTAAATTGGATTGTCTTTTTTCATTAAGCTGGGATATATACCCAAGGGCTGCCCGTGCTTTTAAAATGAATTTCAATGCTTTTGTAATGGCTACTTCAGAAACCAATTTTCCTTTAAGAACAGGCTTGGGATTTTAAAAGGGAAATCTGGCTTTTTGGGGGGCCATTGAGTGCTTTGCAACGAAGATGAAAGTTTGACGGTCTCCAGAATTGCTGTTTTCCGCTGGGGAGAACTGCCCAAAAGATGACAATCGCTGAGATTGAAATAAAAAGCACTTATCAGGGTAACGTTAGCCTACTCTTGTCTTGAAAAATCAACAGGGAGAAAGTTATCCCAAGTGCATTTTCAATCCAGTGGGCCTTAATCTTTTGTTTTGATTGTGTGTGTGTTTGTGTGTGTGTGTGTGTGTGTGTGTGTGTGTGCTTGTTTGCAAAGGGTGAACAGGTGAGCTCTTTGCAATGCAGCGAAACGTGAGAAAAAGTGCTTTATTAGACAATAGTTATTCCATGCATACTTAGGGCTGAAAGAGTTTTTGGTGGTGGTATGTCAAAAATTACCTGTTATTATATGCAGGTAAATTGTTGCTCAATGAGTACGGCTCGTTCTTGCCAGCATTTGTTCAATGAGCAAAGTTACAACGGCCCTGAAAAACAGTGACTTGTTATGACAGTTTTTCACACTTACAACCCCTTGCGGGCGTCCCCCTGTGGACACGTGATAAAAATTCAGACGCTTTGCCAACCGGTTGTCAGGGCTCCAACTTGCACCCCCATTCAAATCACAAGTCTCTAGCCGCATCTCTCAGGGTAAAAAAGATTGATTGATTAGGAGTTGACATGTCGGCGTTTCCTGGTTGCAGCTGACTCTGACACACCATTCATTTCTCCTTGACCCTGGTCACCCCCCCACCCCCCTGGATGTATATTCTCTCATTAGACGCATCCATAGCCAAGAGTCATCCATCATGCTCTCCAGCAATAAACTTGCATGAAAATTTTGGTGTTCCGCAGAGAAATGTTACCCCAAAGCAATTAATCCAGGCTGCACGGGAACACAAGGCTATGCCACCCACATGGCCCACAGGAACACAAGGCTTGCGTCGCTTGCATTGCGAACAACACGAGATAGCGGAGCGGGGGAAGGGCAGAGGGGGGGAACTCGCCCCACGCACCTGGCCTGGCCACCGGGGCTGCTTCTTTCCGCTTCTTTCTTCAGCTTCTGGCTTCATGCAAGGAAAGCAGCAGAAGTCTTTCTTTCTCTCCCCCAAACTCCTCCAGAAATGAGTCTTTGGGACCCTGCAAGGCCTCCTGCTCCAAAGGACTGCACCGGCAAAGACTCCTTTCTGGCTTGAGTTTGGGGGAGAGAAAGAAAGACTTCTGCAGCTTCTGCTGCTTTCCTAGCAGGAAGCCAAAAGTCTCTCTCTCTCCCCTTGAGAACAGAGCTGGAGACGATATCCTGTGATCCCAAATAAAGATGGTCGATCAGTAGGAAACCGGGGTGGGGAATTTTCCTGCAGACTTTTTTTGGGATTTTCCCAGGGTATCTGGTCTGGGGAATTTAAAATTATGAGTTTGGTGGTCCCTGAGGTCCAAAAGGTTGGTGACCCCTGATCTGTGGCCTATCATATAATCGTATGTGCGCACACTGAGAGCTTATGCACTGGGGACAAATTCCTTGTGTGAGACAAATTCCAATCACACTTGGTCAATAAAGAATATTCTACCAGGTAGCCCTTGACTTACAACAGTTCCTTTAGTGACCGTTCAAAGTTAAAGCGTCACTGAAAAAAGGAACTTATGACCACTTTTCACACTTACGACCTTTGGAGAATCCCCGCGATCACCTGATCAACAAATTCAGGCACTTGGCCAATGACTCACCCTTATGACGGTTGCAGAGTCCTGGAGTCACGTGATCCCCTTTTGCAACACCACCTGACAGACAAAGTCAATGGCGAAGCCAGACTCACTTAACAACCGAGTGTCTAACTTAACGGCAGTAATTCAACTTCACAACTGCGGCGGGAAAGAGCATAAAACGGGGCAAATTTCGCTTAATGAAAGCTTCACTTAGCAACAAATATTTTGGGCTCAGTTGTGGTTGTAAGTCAAGGTCTACCTGTATTCTATTCTGTTGGCAGCCGACGCAACTCATGACCATAATTCCAGACTCAATGACAGTGTCATGCCCTTGTTGGTGTCAGATTCTGAGGGGGAGATTGGAGATCTTCTAGTCCAACCCCCTTGCCTAGGCAGGAAACCCTACACCCCTTCAGACAAACGGTTGTCCAGTCTCTCCTTTAAAAACCTCCAGTGATGGAGCGTCCACGATTTCTGGAGGCAAAGCTGTTCCACTGGTTAATTGTCCTCACTGTTAAGATAGTTTCTCCTTAGTTCTAGGTTGCTTCTCTCCTTGATTCATTTCCACCCATTGCTTCTTGTCCTGCCTTCTGGTGCTTTGGAGAATAGCTTCTTTGTGGAAGCCCTTCAAATATTGGAAGACTGGTATTATGTCACCCCTAGTCCTTCTTTTCATCAGACTAGGCCTGTGTTGGTGAACCTATGGCATATGTGCCGGAAGTGGCACGCAAAGCCATTTCCCCCAGGATGGGAGGTCGCCCAGAAGAGCCTCACTGTGCACATGTGTGTGCTACCACCCGACAGCTCATTGCAGGGGGCAGAGAGGACGTGAAAGTTTGCCATCACTGGGCTAGACATACCCAGTTCCTGCAACCGTTCTTCCTATGTTTTAGCCTCCAGCCCCCTGATCCTCTTTGTTGCTCTTCTCTGCACTCTTTCTTAGAAGTCTCCACATCTTTTTTGTATTGTGGTGACCGAAACTGAATGAAGGATTCCAAGAGTGGCTTTACCAAGACCTTAAAAAAATGGTATGAACACTTCGGGTGATCTTGATTCTATCCCTCTGCTAAATGCAACCTAGGATTGTGTTGGCTTTTTTGGCAGCTGCAGCACACGGCTGGCTCATCTTGAAGTGATTTGTCCACTAGGATTCCAGGATCCAGCTCACCAGTTACTACTATTGAGTCAGGTGCCACCTGTGAATTTGACGAAGTCGCAGGACCAGTTTTAAACAATATACGTAATTCAGATTATCCATCTGCTAAATTTGGGGCTAACTTTCCAGAGATCTGTAAAGAGATTTTATCTCTTTACAGATAAATAAATTAATAAATTTATTCAGCCATTAATTTATTTTAATTCTATTTTAAAAATTGTATTTATAACCGTGCTGTTTTTACTTGGCTGTACACCGCCCTGAGTCCCGTCGGGAGAGGGGGCAGTATATAAAATTAATAAATAAATTAATTCATATCTAAATGACTGAGAAGGTCTTCGGAATTTTGTTAAAATCAATTTCAAGTTAAGACAAGTTTCAGATCAGTTAAGTACCTGCTGTTTGAAAATATGAAGGTGCAAGTTTTAAACTCATCTGAAGTCTCTATAACTTGGTTTTGTAGGTGATGAAGAGTTCTTACGTTCTTCATAAATAATTCTTTTTTAAAATCTTGGTGTGATCAACCAGCATGGAGATTTAAGTACAGCAAATGTGAGCCATTGTTTTGATGCTATTAAAATATTAAAACAATTCCAATGATTTAGAGCCCCAAACATGCTCTATGGGTCTGTCTATTTCTTCTTGATCTTGAGAAATTAATATCTAGGGTCAAAAATCCATATTTAAAATACTCAAAAACTCAGTGTTTGGTCATTTTTCAACCATTTCTGGATCTCCCACATACTAAAGGTATTATGCCTTGATATGATCATACAAAAGAATGGAAAAATGAGGGTGTTGTGGGTTTTTTGGGGTAGATTAGAGACTTGGTTATTGACAGAAAACTTCATTCTGCTGAATATCAGTCAACAATCAATCACAAGTTGCAATTTTGTTAATAGACAATTTGTTAACTTCATGAAATGGTCAAGGATCATAGCACATTTAAAGAATGATGTACATCTGCATCACTAAAAATCAAAGGAGCGTTTCAATATTATAGAAAAAGTTTGTATCAGAAACAAGCTCTCTTGATCATTGCAAAAATATGTAAAATGGCACAGCACAAGAAAGTAATTCACTTTTTTTTTTTTTTAGAAGCCAGATTTATAAAAAGCAAGCCACTGGAAAACTAAAGTGTGTTTTTTTGGGGGGGATCAAAGGTATTTTAAAAAATGGGAAATAGAATTGGCTGAAAACTTAACACAGCAGCAAAGAGGGGGGAGGAAAATCCTTTAATTAAAGCTGGTTGATACAGTTTAAAAAAAATCAAGAACAGATGTTAAGAAAACAGTATATTTCCAAATTACTTCCATCTGTACAAACATCTTTTCAGGTAGAAGTTTTGATTATGGATAAATTGTTTTATCTCCTATTAAGTTTACTAAATAACAGAATACAGAGGGAAGGGACTCCAGAGGTCTTCTAGTCTAACCCCGTGCTCAGGCAGGAAACCCTATACCATTTGACACAACTGGTTGTCCAATTTTTTCTTAAAAGCCTCCAGTGTTGGAGCATTTACAACTTCTGGAGGCAAATCGTTCCACTGGTTAATTGTTCTCCTGGGATATTATTTCTACCAAGAGTATAAAAAGGTATATAATATAAAAAGTATAAAAAAGGTTTACTGAATGAACCACTCTGGCACAGAAGAATCAAAACCAGCTCTGGATTTTCCACGCAAAAGCAAGCATCTTTAACTCCCCATTTTTCCCTATGAGTCACTCACAAACCATAACGTCCACCAATAGTTCCTGCCAAAGTCTAGTGAAGGGAAGGACCAGGGGAGACATGATAGCAGTCTTCCAATATTTGAGGGGCTGCCACAGAGAGGAAGGGATCAAGCTATTTTCTAAAGCGCCTGTAGGCCATACAAGGAATAATGGATGGAAACTGAACAAGGAGAGATTTAACCTGGAAATAAGGAGAATTTTTCTGATGGTGAGAACAATCAACCAATGGAACAGAAGCTGCCGTCGGAAGTTGTGGGACCGTCATCACTTAAGACTTTCAAGAAGAGATTGGGCTGCCATTTGTCAGAAATGGTGTAGGGCTGTGATGGCGAACCTATGGCACGCGTGCCACAGGAAAACTTACTTCACTGCGCATGTGCATGCCTCACAGCTGATTTTTTGCCTGTTTGAGGCCTTTTTTCGGCCTCCCAGAGGCTTGAGGAAAGGCTTTGCAGATCAAAAAATAGGTCTGTTTCGTCACTTCCTATATTTCCGGAAATACCGGAAGTGCCGAAACAGGTCCATGTTTTGGCCTGCAAAGGCTGCGGAAGCTATCGTCAAGCCTCTGGGAGGCTGAACAAGGCCTTAAATGATCTGAAAACCAGCTGGGAGGCACAGTGCAGGTAAAGGGGGGGGGAATTGTGCGCACATGCACAGGGGGCATGGGGGGGCGCGCGCATTGCGAGTGCATACGCACACAATTTTTGGCCCAAGCCCAAAAAGGTTAGCCACCGCTGATGTAGGGTCTTCCGCTTGGGTGGGAGGTAGGACTAGATGATCTATAAGGTCCCTTCCAACTCTGATTATCCGTTATCTGTTGTTATGGGAAGCAGCCTGCTACGCCAGGACATCTGCTCAGTGTGTCCTTGAGATGCCAGTAGTGTCCCATGGCAGCCGACGGATGCTTGAATACCAGAGCCGTGGTGGCACAGTGGTTAGAATGCAGTAAAAGGTCAAGGTTCCCCTCACACATCCATGCTAATCATTCCCGGCTCTAGGGGGCGGTGCTCATCTCTGTTAAAAGCCAAAGAGCCAGCGCTGTCCGAAGACGTCTCCGTGGTCAGGTGGTCGGCATGACTAAACGCTGAAGGTGCCTGGAATGTTGTTACTTTCCCATCAAAGTAGCCCCTATTTTTCTATGTGCGTTTTGTTTTTACATGCGTTCAATCTGCTAAGTTGGCCGAAGCTGGGACAAGTAACGGGAGCTCACTCCGTTACGCGGTTCTAGGGATTCGAACCGCTGAACTGCCGACCTTAGCCACTGAGCCACCACAGTACTGCAGGCTAATTCTGCTGACTGTCAATTAACCAGGCTCACGGTTGACTCAGCCTTCCATCCTTCCGAGGTGGATAAAATGAGAATCCTGATTGTTGAGGGCAAGAGGCCGACTCTGTAAACCGCTTAGAGAGGGCTGTAAAAACACTGTAAAGCGGTATAAAAGGCTAAGTGCTAATTGCTATTCTGCCATCCTTACTTTCCATCCACACACATCCATGTTACTGTCAAGCTGGGAGCTTTGTGAAAGTTTCCATCAGTCTTGATGGTAACTTTAAACAGTCACTAAACTAATAGGTTATAAGTCAAGGACTACCTATAACAGAATCTTGATAGCCAGACCTTCTCTTCCTTCCTCTCCCCATTATACTAAAGCAGAGGTCTCCAAACTTGGCAACTTTAAAATTTATTTATTTATTTATTTATTTATTAACTAAATTCCCTGTAGTACAGGGGTCTTCAAACTTGATAGCTTAAAGACTTGTGGACTTCAACTCCCAGAATTCCCGAGCTAACATATCTGGAGGAGGAATTCTGGGAGTTGAAGTCCACAAGTCTTTAAGCTATCAAGTTTGAAGACCCCTGTACTAAAGGGAATCTGTCTAAATTTCTTTCTCTTAAATGGCCGTTGACAAGACACGTGGCTGAAACCACCTTTGTTGAGTTTCTCCAAGGTCGTCATCTCTCCGGCGAAACGGGCGTCGTTCTCGAAAGCTGTCATGCCAAGTCACCTTCAAGAGCAGCCCCGCAGAAAGCAAATGGCAGTCAATCTGAGGGTTGACAAGACACGAGCCTCGGTCTTCAGCCCCTCAGAGTGCAGCCGGCCAACCCACCTAAGATGGCTGCGAATGCAGGAAAACCCAGATTGGGCGCTTCGATTCGAGAGCTCTAGAGCAGCCCTGTTGGCGACTCTCTGACCTGTGGACTTCAACTCCCAGAATTCCTGAGCCAGCCATGCTTTTAAGAGGGGTGGACTTCAACTCCCAGAAGTCTGGCAGGGGAATTCTGGGAGTTGAGATCCACCCATCTTGAAGCATATTCTGGCAGGGGAATTCTGGGAGTTGAAGTCCACAAGTCTTAAAGTTGCCGAGTTTGGAGACTTCTGACCTAGAAGAAGCCATAGACTTGGCAGCCTGGCAAATATCTTGCTCCAAGTGTGATTGTGGATTTGGGTTGTCTGACCAGCATGGCCTTTTTGGTATTTTTCTTGGCCCCCCCTGCGTGAGAAGAGAAATTTTACGACCTGACAGGGCTAAACTTCAGTCATCCCAAAATTGTTGGCGTTTTGCTTGTGGTCGTTTCCCTCCATTCAAGTGGAAAGCAGAAGGCCGGCCAAGTACACAAAGAGAACAAAAACCTCACTGGAGGATATTTCATTACTTGCCCATAAATTTTACAGGCAAAGGATTCCTCTCGTTTCCCCCCAAAAATTGATGCTTAGAGTTTATTTATTTCTTTTTTCTTTCTTTCTTCTTTTTTCCTTCCTTCCCCCTCTCTCCCTTTTTTCTTTCTTTCCGTCTTGTTTTTGTCTTCTTTTCTCTTTCCCATTCTTTCCTTTCTCTCCTTTCTGTCTTTTGTTCATTCTTTCCTTCCTCTCTCCCATCCCTCCCTCCCCTCCTTCTCCCCCTCCCTTTTTTCTTTCTTTCCATCTTGTTTTTGTCTCTTCCTTTCTCTTTCCCATTCTTCATTTCCTTTCTCTCTGTGTTTTCTTTCGTTCATTCTTTTCTCCCTCCCTGTCAATTCCTTCCTTCCTTCCTTTTTGCTCTTTCTTTTCCTCTCTGCCCACTTCCTTTTTCCTTCCTTCCTTCCTTCCTTCCTTCCTTCCTTCCTATCTGTCCTTCCTTCCTTCCTTCCTTCTTTCCTTCCTGTCTGTCCTTCCTTCCTTCCTTCCTTCCTTCCTTCCTTCCTTCCTTCCTTCCTTCCTTCCTTCTTTCCTTCCTTCCTTCCTTCCTTCCTTCCTTCCTTCCTTCCTTCCTTCTTCCCCCTATCAGTTAATGCTCTGGGAGATAAGCAAGTAAATCCCAAGAGGAAAGTATCCCTCGTAATCAGGGTGGATAAAAATCAATGATTTTTTTAAAAAAATCAAAAAAATCCGATTTTTTTATTTAAATCGGATTTTTTTAAATAAAATGCTTTTTGAGGAAAATATATTACCATCCAAAGGTTATTCCATCATGAAATAAAGATTAGCTTTTTAATTATGTAGAATAAGGCTGTATATGTTTAATTTTTTTGGTAAATAAATTCCATTAATCCATTCACAATGTCATGCTCTTCCAGAGGTTTGAATAAATCAGTTGAATAAATCTATTTAAATTGTTATTATTAAGGTAATGATTATTTTTCTCCTTCCTAAGTACAACAGAAAAGTTGTCCAAATATGAATGATTAACCTATTAAACTGGGGATAAAAAAACTAATATGAAAAGTTGTTATTCTAAAAATCTTCATCTACTTGCATATTAAAGTTATACCAGCAAGAATTAGTCTTTATGTAGAAAACTATGATTTAAATCAAGCCTTACTGACTAGTGATTTAAATCGTGATTTAAATTGTGAATTAAAACAGTTTGATTTAAATCAAATCCACCCTGCTCGTAATCAAGCATTTTATTCGGCTGGCGTCCATGTCTCGCGTTCACATTCAGTATTTGTTTTTGGGCTCTTCTGCTTCCCGCAGTTGTCAGGCTGGGGAAGCTCCTGAACTCAGCACCTGCATACCTTGACAGAGGGCGTCCGATTTGCTCTCGGGCATCGGAGTGAAACCCTGGAGCAGAGCGATGGGTCCTTGTTTACAACGCCCAGCTGCGCAGACCATCGGTCCCACTCCCTGCAGGTCACCTTCCTACAATCTGCTCTTTGCCTGCTGACCTTTGCGTTGTCTTTGCCCCTTGCAATTCCTGTATTCTGCACTTCAAGGGGGTGTTTTTCCTCCAAATCATTTATTTTCTTGTGAAATGGTGGGGTCGTCCTTACTTTCCTTACCTTCGGTGTGCAGGGGCTAACCTAAATTATCTTTGTACTCTAAAAGACATCGTAGTTAAAATAAAAAATAAAAAAATGAGGCGATGGAGACAAATGAGGTGGGGGGGGGGGCGGTTTCCTGTCTTTTGGGCGGGGTGTCGCCGTAATTCAGAGTCATCCTTTTCAACAGGGCAGCCTGTTGAAAGCTTTGCAAACCATTTGTCTTCCTTCGTTTGCTTCGTGTTTTCTGACCATATAAGTTCATGGACCAGCATGCCCATTTAGAGGGATTTACCCCGGAAGACTTGAAGCCATTATTCCTGATGGCTTCTCTCTTTAAAAAAAAAAAATATAAGGTGAACTAGGTGATATATATAAAACTCTTATATTTTTTTGCCACCGAAAAAGGCACCGGGTCTTATTTTCGGGGAATGTTATCTACTGACTAACCTCACTTGCACACATCGCTCCTGGCCTCCTTTTCGCTGTCAGAGGCCTTCAGGAACTTCTTCTGTGGCTGGCAAGGCTTTCCTGAAGGCCCCTGCAGCGGATAACAGAGCTCTGGATCGATCCAGAGCTTTGTTATCAGGTACTGAGGCCTTCAGGAAAGCCTGGCCAGCCTTGCCAGCTGCAGAAGAAATAGGCCATCAAGGCAGGTGTGTGGGTGGGGTGTGCGAGGCCTGGCTACAACCGTCCAAAGGTAAGTAGTAGGGCAGTTCCACCCCCCCCCCACTCCATCTCCACCCTAGCTTAATTTTTACCTGTGCACTCTGGAATGGGCGGGATCTTAATTAGGGCTTATTTTGGGAGTAGGGCTTACATTGGGCGCCTGTGTCAAAATCAAGCTAGGTCTTAACTTTCAGGGTAGGTCATATTTTTGAGGAAACGGTATATATCTTTGACAGAAAGCTTGGGCTTCATTGTGGTCGTAAGTCGAGGGCTACCTGTATATCTTTCACCTGTAGGTTTTCCAATGCAAGTTTTCACCTCCCGCCTACCACTTTGTACCTGTGTGTCTAGTTTTTCCTGCCTGGGTGCAGAACCTGCTATTTTTCACCTCTGAACCACACTTTGTTGGATCAGGTCCAATTTTGAAGTCAACCCTGATCCTTTGTACTGAAGGTTGATCCGGTATGATTTCCAGATGAAGATCGGGGTGGAATTTGGACTCTTTCCTGCATGACACCTACAAAATTCTGGCTGTCTTTTGGACAACTTACAGCTTCAGCAGGTGCCTTAACTTTTGAAATATCCCTAACCCTAATCCTTTTTCTTTTGAAGACGTTTCGCTTCTCCTCCAAGAAGCTTCTTCAGCTCTGACTGGATGGTGGGGAATGGAAGGGTTTATACCAGTGGTGGGATTCCAATTGTTTTACTACAGGTTCTGTGGCCTTGGCTTGGCGGGTGTGGCAGGGGAAGGATACTGTAAAATCCCCATTCTCTCCCTACTCCTGGAGAAAGATTACTGCAAAATCCCATCCCCTCCCCACTCCACTAACCTGCTTTCCAGCTCTGTTCTCCTGTGCAGGGCAACCAAAGAAGATCCAGCTGATCAGCTGGGACTCAGGAGGCGGAGAATAGATGGAGGCAGGACCAGTCAGTAGCATTTGCCGGTTCTCCGAACCACTCAAAATTTCTGGTTTATATTCTTTGCAGACAAAGCTGGTCATTTGCATCCTTTTCAGAGAGTCGTTGACGCCACTTGGAAGTTTATCTGTGACCTCTAAAAGGAGGCAAATGACCAGCTTTGTCTGCAAAAGAGTATAAATCCTTCCATTCCCCACCATCCAGTCAGAGTTGAAGCTTCTGGGATGAGAAGCAAAATGTCTTCAAAGAAAAACCAAGTCCAGTTGCCTCCTGAAAAAGCACCTTTGGGACAACCATGGCCTGGATGACAGAAAATATGTAGGGAGAGGCTGTTTTCACTAAAACGGAAAGCAAAGGAGCTGAATTCTGGTAGAATTTCACAAGTCCAGTAGATGTTGATATAAAAGCTTACCACCCCCACCCCCAAAAAATATACTGGATTCTTTGCTTTGCCTTTTACCCACTAATGCTTATAAATATTTTAGTATTGACAGCCTTCTTGGCACCGCTTGGGATACACAAGGTGTAGCCCTGCCAAGATTCCAGCAGGTTAACTTGTTCCATTACATTTCTGCTTTTTCCTGGACGGTTTTCTAAGATTGTCCTGTTTTGTGTATTTTATGTTTGAGACCAGGGATTCTTTTAAAGGTTGCGTGCCTGTAAACTCTCCGTCAGTCTTGTGGGATTGTGGCAGAATGCAGGGCAATAAATAAATAGCACACAAATCTTAGATCCTCTTCGCTGGGGCCATTTAAGCTCATTGGTGATTAAAGTTCTTAAAGCAGTGTTTCTCAAACTTGGGCCACTTTAAGATATGTGGACTTCACTCCCAGAGTTCCCCAGCCAGAAGGCTTTAAGATATGTGGACTTCAACTCCCAGAATTCCCCAGCCAGAAGGCTTTAAAATGTGTGGACCAACTCCCAGAATTCCCCAGCCAGAAGGCTTTAAAATGTGTGGACCAACTCCCAGAATTCCCTACCCAGAAGGCTTTAAAATGTGTGGACTTCAACTCCCAGAATTCTCCAGCCAGAAGGCTTTAAGATGTGTGTACTTCAACTCCCAGAAGTCTAGCTGTGGAATTCTGGGAGTTGAAGCCCAGATGTCTTAAACCATTCAGGCTGGGGAATTTTGGAATATAAAGTATTATAAAGGAATTATAAAGGAATTATGGATGTTGAAGTCCACACTTCAAAGCATTCTGGCTGGGGAATTCTTGGAGTTGAAGCCCAGACGTCTTAAGCTGCCTGGGGAATTCTGGGAATTGAAGTCCACCCTTCTTAAAGCATGTTGGCTTGGGAATTCTGGGAATTGAAGGCCACATGTCAAAGCATGCTGGCTGAGGAATTTTGGAATATAAAGCCCCCATGTCTTAAAAAATGCTGGCTGAGGAATTCTGGGAGTTGAAGTCCACCCTTCTTAAAGCTGCCACAGAGAGGAAGGGACCAAGCTATTTTCTAAAGCACATATAGGCCAGACTAGGAACAATGGATAGAAACTGAACAAGGAGAGATTCAATCTTGAAATAAGGAGAAATTTTCGGACAGGGAGAACAATCAACCCAGTTGCCTTCAGAAGTTGTGGGAGCTTCATCACTGGAAGCTTTCAAGAAGAGACTGGACTGCCATCTGTCAGAAATGGGGTAGGGTCTCCCGCTTGGGCGGGGGGGTTGAACTAGATGACCTACAAAGTCCCTTCCAACTCTGGTTATCTGTTATCTGTTAAAGCAAGCTGGCTGGGGAATTCTGGGTGTTGAAATCCACCGGTCTTAAAGTAGCCCATGTTGAGAAACACTTCCCAAAAGAGCTTCCCTCTTCTCTGTTTACTCAGTGCCGCCTGACCCAGCCGAGAGGTTCTGGAAACCAGCCAACTCTTAGCCGATATTGAGTGCCGATCCTGATATTTTTTATTTTTTATTTGCAAGGCAGAGCTGCTAACCCTTCCGCTTCTAGTCCCTAAGGTTTCAGTCACTATCATTTCAAAACCCCACCTCCCACCTTTCCTGCTCTTGAGCTCTTTTGCTTCGAGAAAAGGATCTGTGCAAAAGCTGTTTTGAAAGGCATGGCTGACCGCCTCGGGTTACATTTCCTGGTTCGAGTTGCAGTTTAAACCCAGAGTACTTATGTCACAGGCAGTGGTTGCTTGCTTTTTAATTAGCAGGCGGTTAATAGCCTTACCTGGAGGCTGATTACCAACCGGCGTTCCGTTTTCTTCCTAGCAGTTTACAGCCAACGAGGCAGTAGGTTATTTCAAAGGCAAATGGAACTTTTAGCCTTCATTGCTGAAGCCTTACCGTTGTCTCTTCTTGAAATTTGGCCTTCCTTTCTCTGGCTTCTCGCTCTTTCCTTCTGGGGTAGACCTAGCGAGATGCCCCCAGCCTCCTTTGGCCTTCTGATGCAAGCACAAGCCGTTTGCACACAAACAAACCCATGATCACTTGGCGGTGGTGGAAAATATTGGAAGGGAGTGGGCTTTCGTTTTGGAAAGCCAAAGAAAACTCTGGGTTTTCTGTGTTTGTTTTGCCTTGGATTTTAGCTGATGGGTCTCTGCCTCGCCCCTTTTCAGAAGGAGGGAGGCTTAAGTCACTGAGTGCCTTATTCCAGCAAACCAGCTTTGTAATTAAGTCCTGAAAAATAAATGACTTTGTTGGTTCTCTTGAAGTCAGTTTGCCCCCCAGACCTTACCACCATCACAAACAGACAAATTGCAGTGTTGCCATGTAAGAAATCAGCATTTGGGGAGGGAGGATGGATGGATGGATGGATGGATGGATGGATGGATGGATGGATGGATGGATGGATGGATGGAAGGAAGGAAGGAAGGAAGGAAAGAAAGAAAAAAGGAAGGAAAGAAAGAAGTGAGGAAGGAAAAGAAAAAGAAAGGAAAGAAGGAATGGAAAAAAAGAAAGAAAGGGAAGGAAGGAAGGAAGGAAAAGAAGAAGGAAGGAAGGAGAAAAAGGAAAAGGAAAGAAAGGGAAAGGAAAAAAGGAGGAAGGGAGGAAGGAAAAGAAAAGGAAGGAAGGAATGAAAAAAGAAAAGAAGGAAGGAGAAAAAGGAAGAAGGAAAGAAAGAAAGGAAAGAAGGGAGAAAGGAAGAGAAAAAGGAAGGGAAGGAAGGGAAAAAAGAAAGAAGAAAAAAGGAAAGGAAGGGAAGGAAGGAAAAGGAAAGAAAGAGGGAAGGGAGAGAAAAAGAGAGAAGGGAGAGAAAGAAGGAAAAGAGAGAGAAAGAAAAAAGAGGGAGAGGAGAGGGATGGAAGAAGGGAAGGAAAGGATGAAAGAATAGAAGGAGATATTGTGTAAAATAAGGTTGAAACACTCCTCCCCTGGGCTTCCTTCGCCCTTGCAGAAAATCAAGAAAAGGACGCTAACACAGCCTGAGTTTCTAGCTTTAAATGCAAAAGTCCTATGTGCCCTTCGCTACTTATGACCAGCCTCCATGCAAGCAGTCCTCAACTTACGACCATAACTGAGCCCAACATTTTTGTTGCTAAGTGAAACTTTTGTTAACTGATTTTTTTTGTCCCATTTTACGACTTTTCTTGCCAGCTTTGTTAAGTGAATCACCACGGTTGTTAAGTTAATAATGTGGTGGTTAAGTGAATCTGGCTTTCCCCTGGACTTTGCTATTAAAAGGCTTGCAAAAAAGGGGATCATGCGCCGCGCCCCCCCCCTCCCCTCCAGGATGCAGCCACCGTCATAACTATGAATTGGTTGCCAAGGGACTGCATTTTGATCAGGCGACCATGGGGAATGCTGCAGCAGTCGTTAACTGTGAAAACTGGTCCTAAGTCACTTTTTTTTCCAGGGATGTTGTAACTTTGGAACAGTCACTAAGTGAACTGTTGTAAGTCGAGGACTACCTGTACTTGGCCCAGCAACTGATTCCCCCATCGTTGTGTTAAATTTATATTCAACACAATAGAGTAGAGTAGAGTAGAATAGAAAATAGAATAGGAATAGAATAGAAATTAGAATAGAATAGAAAATAGAATAGAATAGGAATAGAATAGAGAATAGAATAGAAAATAGAATAGAGAATAGAATAGAAAATAGAATAGAATGGAAAATAGAATAGGAATAGGATAGAAAATAGAATAGAGTAAGAATAGAATAGAATAGAATAGAATAGAGTAAGAATAGAACAGAATAGAACAACAGAATAGAACAGAATTGAATTATTGGCCAAGTGTGATTGGACACACAAGGAATTTGTCTTGATGCATATGCATAAAATGTACATAAAAGAAAAAAATAAAGTATATTCATCAAAAATCATAAGATACAACACTTAGTGATATTCATAAGATACTAAATAAGCAATCAAAATCATACTAGGAAACAATAAAACCAATATAAGTTGTAAGATACAAACAACATGTATATAGCCATAAGTGGGAAGAGATAGGTACTAATAAGGACCAGAAGAATAATAGTAATATAGTCTTAGTAGTTAATTTGACATTGTTGAGGGAATTAATTACTTGTTTAGCAGAGTGATGGCTTTCGGGAAAAAACTGTTCTTGTGTCTAGTTGTTCTGATGTGCAGTGCTCTATAGCGTCGTTTTGAGGGAAGGAGTTGAAACACTTTACATCCAAGATGTGAAGGGTCTGTAGATATTTTCACAGCCCTCTTTTTGACTCGTGCAGTATACAGGTCCTCCATGGAAGGGAGGTTGGTAGTAATTGGTTTTTTCTGCAGTCCTAATTACTCTATGAAGTCTGTGTCTGTCTTGTTGGGTTGCAGAGCCAAACCAGACAGTTATAGAGGTGCAGATGACAGATTCAATGATTCCTCTGTAGAACTGGATCAGCAGCTCCTTGGGCAGTTTGAGCTTTCTGAGTTAGCACAGAAAGAACATTCTTTGTTGTGCTTTTTTGATGATGTTTTTGATGTTAGGTGTCCATTTTAGGTCTTGAGATAAGTTTATCGTGAAAGCAATGGCCTGTGAAAGCCCCCGGATTGGGGCTGAAAGGCAAAAGTGGAAGCAGTTGGCTCCGTCCCATATTTGGATAGATGGGGTTACCCCAATAGACCGGTCTTACTGGGGAGGGGGGAACCACTGGATTTCTCCATCTTTTGTTCTGATGCTTGGAGGGATGGAGTCTCAATGCACGGGAAGAAAACAGCCATCAAAAACGAGGTTAGGATGGAAGATTCTAGCCAGCTTCTGCAAAGAGAAGCGCTTGGTAGCAACAGATCTAGTCAGGATCTTCTTCTCATCTCGGGAGAAGATCTGCTCTGCAGAACGTCATGGAACAGGGGTCTCCAACCTGGGCAAATAGAAGCCCTGGTGGACTTCAACTCCCAGAATTACCCATCCGGCTTTGCTCTAATGCAGGAGTCTCCAACCTTGGCAACTGGAAGCCTGGCGGATGGACTTCAACGCTCAGAATTTCCCAGCCAGCTTGGGAATTCTGGGAATTGAAGTCCACCAGGCTTCCAGTTGCCAAGATTGGAGACCCCTGTCATGGAAGATTCGTTCTGCAGAACATCATCCTCTTGGTTGCCTTTGGGCAGAGCTGAGAAATGAGCTTTGGCTAACTTTCAGCGAGGCTTCCAAGAGTTTCAGTATGTTTACCAGCAAAGAGACAGCTGCACGTCTTCGATGTTGGCCAGGACAGTGACTCAACAATGGAGAAATTGTGATGTCTCGCCTGATCTGTAGACAAACAGCCTCTTTCTGCAACTTTCGGTTTCCTGCTGGTTTTTAAAAACAAAATTATTATTATTGTTGTTGTTGTCATTAATATTATTGTTATTGTTGTTATTATTATACCACACAAAAATGACATTGTACACAACAAATGAACTATGCTGGGTTTCGTATCACAAATCACTAGTCGAACACTTCCCAAGTGTTTAGGACTGCGTGATGTATTTGGCGGATTATGCAAGCAGATCCCAGTAAGGTGGCCTTCTGCAGCTGACCAATTATTATTATTGTTGTTGTTATTATTATTATACACAAAAATGACAGTATACACAGCAAACGAGATAACCGTGCTGGGTTTCGTATCACAAATCACTAGTCGAACATTTCCCGAGTGTTTAGGACTGCATGATGTATCAGCGGATTATGCAAGCAGTTCCCAGTAAGGTGGCCTTCTGCAACTGACCAATGGTGATCTTGTCAGCGCCAATTGTTTTGAAGGGCTTGCCTAGGTCTTTAGGCACAGCACCCAGTGTGCCGATTACCACTGGAACCACCTGCACTGGTTTATGCCAGAGTCTCTGCAGTTCGATTCTCAAGTCCTGATATCTGGTGACTTTTTCAAGTTGTTTCTCGTCGATTCTGCTGTCACCAGGTATGGCAATGTCGACTATTCATACTTTTTTCTTCTCCACAATTGTGATACCCAGGGTATTGGGTTCCAAAACTTAAGTCAGTCTGTATCCGGAAGTCCCACAGTAATTTTGCATGCTCATTTTCGACCACTTTTTCAGGCTTATGATCCCACCAGTTCTTTGCTCCAGGCAGATGGTAGTTGGGACACAAGTTCCAGTGGACCATCTGAGCGACTGTGTTGTGACGTTGTTTGTAGTCAGTCTGAGCGATTGTCTTGCAACAGCTCAGTATGCGATCGATGGTTTTGTCCACTTTGCAGAATCTGCACTTGGGATCATCAGCAGATTTTTTTCTATTCTGGCTTCGATTGCATTCATTCTGATGGCTTGTTGCTGTTATTATTATAAACTTTTATTCATTAAACGTGAAACTCAGTTGGCTGAACATTTAAAAATGCATCACAAATACCAGTGAGTGGCACTGAGGGTTGATGTGAGTTGCTGCCAGCATCCTAGGGATCAACCAAGTATCTTCTTAAAATATACGATGTTCCGAGTTGCGCAGTCTTTTTTTTGCAGTTCCGCTGCTGTTATTGCAGGAAGCTGCAATTTCTTGATGTGTTTTGCAGAATTTTTGGACATGGTACCAAGCGCCCCGATGACAATGGGTATCCCTGACCCATGTTTCATAGCATCATCAGGTAGTTTCGATGGCCAGGTTGTGATATTTCATGATTTATTTTCCCCCAGTTCTTTTCTTCAACCCTGGCATCTCCTGGAACAGTGATATCAATAAACTAGCTCGATACCCGTGCTTCGCTACAAAACTATGTGGTCGGGCTTAGTTTTTGGGGAGGAAAATAAGGAGAAAAAAAATTCTGCCTCTGCCTACCAGCATCTATCAGTATTCATCTGGCTAGCGTCCTGTCAGTGTGTGAGAGAGTAGAGAGCTGTTTGGAAACTGAAACAGTATTTGCTGTGTGAGCAAGAAGGAGACAGCAAGGAGCCTGGGCATGGCTTAACTCAACTGTTGTTCTGTACTAAAGCTGCTTGGTGCTGTGAAAGTGAAACTCCTCTCCTCTGCTTGTGTTTTGCATTTGGAACAGATTTCTTTTCAGGTGGGGAGGGGGAGTAGAACTCCTTAGCATCAGAGCGTGTTAATAATAATAATGTAGGAAATACTCTAAATGCTCTGATGGTCATTTTGAAAAATAGTTTCTTAGTGAGCACCTAGAAGCCAAGAGGAACATAGGTGCCAAATTTCAAGCTTGTAGGCTTTAGGGTTCTGGAGATTTTGTGATGATGCATGAGTGGCATTTCGCTTTTATATGTATAGATTCGATTTTTGACAATTGTGATATCTGGCGTGTTGTGTTCCAATTGGCGACCCGTCTGTATTCGAAAGTCGCACAAGATCTTCAATCTTCTTATTTTCAGCGACTTTTTCCACTTTATGTTTCCATGACTTTTCAAATACATCGTTGTTGTTGTTGTTATTATATACTTGATTCATTAAACATGAAACTCAGTCAACTGAACATTCAAAAATGCATCCCAAATACCATTGCCTGGTACTAATGGTTTAGACGGGTTGCTGCCAGCGTCCTAGGTATCAACCATCATCATTATTACTATCCTCTATTGAACTTCCCCCATCTGCCTCTATTTCCCCTACTGCATCTCCTCCAAGTTCAGCCCTCAACTGGAGTGGCTCCATCTGCATCTGTTCCCCCTACTGCATCTTCTCCATCTACTGAACTGTGAAGAACAGTTGCAGGAACTGGGTATGGCTAGTCTAGAGAGAAGAAGGACTAGAGGTGATATGGATAGCGGGGGTTCCGGTGGATTGTGTCCCCAGGAGTTTTACATGTACAGTCACACTTGTGTGCTCGTGTACATACATTTTGTTGTGCTTTCCATTGACGTATTCATAGATGCCTTGCATATTTGCATACATATATTTATATTTTACTGTTGTTTTGCACTTCTGGTTGGATGCTAACTGCATTTCGTTGCCTGTATCCATGGCAATGACAATAAAGTTGAATCTAATCTAATCTAATCTTCAAAGTAGAAGAACCTTCATTGCTTCCAGTCCTTATTTAAATAGGACATGTTTTACAATCATTGTCTTACAACCGCTTTGGAAAGAGTGCAGAGAAGAGAGAAGAAAGATGATTAGGGGACTGGAGGCTAAAATATACGGAGAATGGTTGAAGGAATTGGATATGTGTTGTCTAACAAAGAGAAAAACTAAGGATGATATGATCACAATGTTCCAGTATTTGAGGGGCTGCCACAAAGAAGAGGGGGTCAACTTATTTTCCAAAGCACCTGAAGGCAGGACAAGAAACAATGGATGGGCAAGTAAGAGAGAAGCAACCTGGAATTAAGGAGAAACTTCCTAATAGTGAGAACAACAACTCAGTGGAACAGCTTGTCTTCAGAAGTTGTCAGTTTTTAAGAAGTGAACTGGACAGCCCCTTGTCTGAAATGTTATAGGGTCTCTTAGTGGAGTAGGGGGTTGGACTAGAAGACCTCCAAAGTCCCTCCCAACTCTCTTTCGATTGATCGATTACTCAAGGAGTAAAGAGGCCAGGACAAGAAGCAATGGGTGGAAGCTTGTTGAAGACAGATCCAACCTAGAAGTAAGAAGAATTTTTCTGACACAGCAATGTCTGTGGAGATTCTCAAATCATATCCAGGTCCTGGTTGTCTCAAAGGTATTTCCCGCACACCCCCAAAGGCAACTGAACTAAAGAAGCTTCATGGATGAGAAGTGAAACATTTTTAACAAAAAACAGACGTCTATTTGGGAAAAGCACCTTTGGGACAGACAGTAAGAACAATTAATCAGTGGAAGGACTTGCCTCCAGAAGTTGTGGAACTGGAAGCTTTCAAAAACTAGATTGGACAACCATTTGACCAGGATGGTATAAGTTCTCCTACTTGAGCAGGGGGTTGGACTAGAAGACCCCCTGAGGTCCCTTCCAAACTCTTACGTTTCTAAATAGGAGTTGCAGGAAGGATAAAAGCAAAGCCAGTTCCACACATCTTCTGTTGACAGCTTTGGAAGATCTGGCTATAAGTCTTCAGTTTTATTCTTTCTCTCATTTTTGGTTCCACTCGCAGGATTAGAGACAAAATCATACCATTCAATTCTTTGCTATCTTGGCATCTTCCAGGAATTGGACTACAAGCCCCATCACCTGCTGGCAGGATGATGGAAACTACAGTTCTAGCCCATTTGAATACCATCAGGACAAGAATGAAAAAAAGGTTAAGATTGATTTTTCTACAGAATACTGTGGAACTTTTAAGACTTGTGGACTTCGATTCCCAGAATTCCCCAGGCAGCTGCCTGGGGAATTCTGGGAGCCGAAGTCCACAGTCTTAACCGTTGTTACCGTTGCCAAACCCTACTATACAACTTTACCACCTCATAAATAATATTTATGGACCAGAACTTGAGAGTTAAATTACTAAGCAAATCAGGGTTGCGAAGAAACACATCCTGAATGCAAAATGTGTGTAATTGGAGTTCCTCTGTATATAGGTTGAGGGGTTCTGTGTTGTGCATGATTTAGAAAAAAGAAATAATCTGTTCCTGTTTTTTTTTTTGTTGTTGTTGTTGTTGTTCAATGCTTCCTCATTCTCTGTAGAGAATGTCAGGTTCAAAAATTCCACTGTTTAAACTCCGTTGTGAGATCCTGGTTAACTTACAAGGTGCTTCAGGAGATGTCAGTCTTTTGACTTATAACCATCTATTCAAAAATTATAAGGGCACAGGGGGAAAAAAAAGACTTTTGACCTTCCGCCTCCACCGATGATTGTTATAGTATCTCCGTAATTGTGTTGATCAAAATTTGGATGCTCGACAACTGGCACGTATTGTGTTTCCCCAAAAAATAAAACCCTGTCATACTGTTTTTTTTTTGCCACCAAAAAAAAGGCACCGGGACTTATTTTCGGGGGATTTCATCCACTGACTAACCTCACTTATGCACGTCACCCTCGCCCTCCTTTTCGCTGTCAGAAAACCTTGCCAGCCTTGGTGGCTGCAGAAAAAATAATTTATTATTATTTATTTATTTTCAAATTTTATATACCGCTCCCATCTCCCAATGGGACTTGGGGCGGTTTACAGCCACATAAAATGCAATCAAATACAATATTTAAAATGCAATTAAAAAGATTAAATGAGTGGCTGGAGGATAAAACAGACTGTGGAGTTAAAAAGTTAAAACCGGTTAAAATCAATTAAAAACCCTACCAATAACTCTAGGCCAGACCGGCTTGATGGAATAGGTGGGTCTTCAGCGCGCGCCGGAAGGCTAGTAGGTCAGGGATGGTCCTCATCTCCGGGGGTAATTCGTTCCAGAGGGAGGGTGCTCCCACAGAGAAGGCCCGCACCCTCAGGGTCACCAGCCGGCACCGTCCAGCCAGCGGTACCCCGAGAAGGCCCGCTCTATGGGAGCGCACTGGCCGACGGGAGGCCAATGGTGGCAGTAGGCAGTCCCGTAAGTACCCAGGTCCCAAGCCATGGAGCGCTTTAAAGATGACCACTAGCACCTTGAATCGCACCCGGAAGGCCACTGGGAGCCAATGCAGCTCGCGCAGAAGTGGTGTAACATGGGAGCTCCGAGAAGCTCCCAAAACCACCCGCGCAGCCGCATTCTGCATCAGCTGGAGCTTTCGGATGCTCTTCAAGAGGAGCCCCATGTAGAGAGCATTGCAATAGTCTAGATGGGAGATGACAAGGGCAAATGACCTAGCAAGGCAGGTGTCGGGGTGTGCGAGGCCTGGTGACAACTGTCCAAAGGTAAGTAGTGGGGCAGCCCCACCATCCCCATCCTAGCTTAATTTTTCCCCGTTCACTCCAGAGTCGGCGGGATCGTAATTGGGGCTTATTTGGGGGGGTAGGGCTTATATTGGGCACGTGTAAAAATCAAGCTAGGACTTACTTTCAGGGTAGGTTGTATTTTCGGGAAAACAGCACCTATGCCTGTTGCAACGTCTCGTAGTTATATCCTTTTTTGCAAATTTCCGACCCCACAAATTCCATTGGGGAATCCAGATTCACTTAACAACCGTTTGACGAACTGAGCAACTGCCGGGATTCGCTTAACCTCCATGGGAAGAAAGGTCATCAAACGGGGCAAAAGTCCTTCAACGTCTTGCCTAGCAGCAGAAATGTTGGGGCTCCATTCTGGGCATAAGTTTGAGGACTTAACATCTGTAATGCATTGGTGATCCTAACCTGCCTTTCGAGGCAACTCCATCATTCCTACATCAGCGGGCCAAAAATAATCATAATAATAATATGCATTTTTAAAAGTCCTTTTAAGCAAGCTCTGCATCCTAACCCCCCCCCCCTTCTCCCAGCCCACTCTCCAAGCTAATGTTTATCCTGGAAAAAATGCTACACTTCAGTTTAAATCGGAACGGTTTATTAATTCCCTTTGAATGAACCATTGTTCCACTACTAAATGAAGAATTATTTACATGAGCAGAGGTATTGTGCATTGGATTTTCAATCTCTCTTCATTCAGAGTTTCCTCTTTTTTTTTTTTTTTTTAATGTCAACAGAGCAATTGTTGTTCTTTTTTGAGCCGGCCTTGTAAAATGTCCTTTTCGTCCATATAAGCTTTTATTTTTTTAATGTGTGGCTTACTGGCAAGAATAAAACAATGGTTTAAGAAGATGGGGGTGGAGAGGTCTTTCATAACCGGTCTCATACGACAGGTAATCCTCGAATGAGGAGCATGATTGAGCCCGAATTTTCCGTTGTTAAGCGAGGCGGTGGTGAAATTAGTTGCTGCTGCCCCTCTGTTAATTTGCATTAACAGAGGGATACCATCAAGATAAAGGGAGGTACTAATACCACTCTAGAAAGCCTTAGTAAGACCACACCTAGAGTACTGCATCCAGTTTTGGTCACCACACTATAAAAATGATGTTGAGACTCTAGAAAAAGTACAGAGAAGAGCAACCAGGATGATTAGGGGACTGGAGACTAAAACATAGGAAGAACGGTTACAGGAAACTGGGCATGGCTAGTCTAGTAAAGAGAAGGACCAGGGGAGACAGGAGAGCAGTCTTCCAATATTTGAGGGGCTGCCACAGAGAGGAAGAGGTCAAGCTATTTTCCAAAGCACCTGAAGACCAGACAAGGAATAATGGATAGAAACTGAACAAGGAGAGATTCAACCTGGAAATAAGGAGAATATTTCTGACAATGAGAGCAATCAACCAATGGAATAGAAGCTGCTTTCAGAAGTCGTGGGAGCTTCATCCCTGGAAGCTTGCAAGAAGAGACTGGACTGCCCTCTCTCAGAAATGGTGTAGGGTCTCCTGCTCGGGCAGAGGGGTTGGACTAGATGACTTGCAAGGTCCCTTCCAACTCTGTTAATCTGTAATTTAATCCAGGGCTCTCCAACCTTGGCAACTTTAAGACCTGTGGACTTCAACTCCCAGAATTCCTCAGCGAGCAAAGTCCACAGGTCTTAAAATTGCCAAGGTTTGGAGACCCCTGATCTAATCTATATTTTGCGACCTTCCTTGTCACGGTTGCAAATCATCGGCGTTAAGTTAGTAAGAGACGGTTGTTAAGGGAACCTGGCTTCTCCATTGAGTTTGCTTGTCAGAAAGTTGCAAAAGGGGATCCCATTTATTTTATTTTAGAAAATTTATATTGCCGCCCACCCGCCCATGGCGACTCAAAGCAGCTTACATCGCTATAGAAACCATATCCTCTTTTAACGACCCCGTAATCCCTTGCAGAGTAGAGTCTGGGCAACTGAATGGAGTGGAGTGTTTTAATGGCCGGATGCCCTTCCTGTCACCAATGCGGAGTTTTTTGTTCAGCAGATGCATTCTCAGTGTGCCCAGAGAGATAAATATCTGCCTGTACCTGGGATCAAACTCACAGCCTCCTGATTGTGAGGTGAGAGCTCCACCTCGAGGCCGCCGCACCCCTCTATATTAAAACCATTATAAAAATAAATTTATTTATTTATTTATTTATTTGATCATATTTCTATACCGCTCCCTCTCCGAAAAGGGACTCGGGGCGGTGTACAGCCTAGTAAATACATTAAAATACAAGAATACAAGATTAAATAGAGTTTAAAACCGAATTAAACATAAATATAGCTGCATCCCGAAAGTTTAAAAATGGAGTTAAAATTTTAAAAACCCTATTAACTTAAAACCCCTTTAACCCTTACTGGGCCAGGCCAGCCTGTTTAAAAAATAGGGTCTTAACTGCGCGCCGGAAGGAGAGGATATCTGTCATGGCTCGTATCTCCGGGGGGAGATCATTCCACAGGGAGGGTGCTCCCACAGAGAAAGCACGCACCCTCGGGGCCGCCAGCCGCCAGCGATCAGGTGGCGGTACCCCAAGTAGGGCGACCCTGTGGGAGCGTACTGGGCGGCGGGAGGTTGTTGATGGCAGCAGGCGGTCCCGTAAGTACCCAGGTCCCGAGCCATGGAGCACTTTAAATACCGTCAGTACCACCTTGAATCGAATCCGGAAGGCCACAGGAAGCCAGTGCAGCCTGCGGAGAAGTGGTGTTACGTGCGCGCCCCGAGGGGCGCCCACGATCACCCGCGCGGCTGCATTCTGAACTAACTGCAGCCTCCGGAGACTCTTCAAGGGGAGCCCCATGTAGAGAGCATTGCAATAATCCAAGCGGGAGATAACGAGGGCAGAAGTGACCGTGCGAAGTGCGCCCAGATCCAGAAAGGGCCGCAACTGGTAAATCAGACGAATCTGATGAAAAGCCCCCCTGGTGACGGCTGCAATATGTTCTTCCAAAGACAGCCGCACATCCAGGAGGACACCCAAGTTGCGTGCCCTTTCCACGGGGGTCAAAACCTCTCCCCCCACGGCCAGCGAAGGAATAAGCTGGCTGTATCTGGGCGCAGGAAACCACAGCCACTCGGTTTTGGCCGGGTTGAGACGAAGCCTGTTACGACCCATCCAACCCCGCACGGCCTCCAGGCACCGGGACATCACTTCGACGGCTTCGTTGGGGTGGCCCGGGGTGGAGATGTACAGCTGAGTATCATCAGCATACTGATGGAACTCCACCCCAAAGCCACGGATAATCTCACCCAGCGGCTTTACATAAATGTTGAACAGAAGGGGCGAGAGCACCGACCCCTGAGGCACCCCACAAAGCAGGGGCCTTGGGGATGATCTCTGCCCCCCCGTCAACACAAATTGCGAGCGGTCGGAGAGGAAGGAGGAGAACCACCGCAACACGGTGCCTCCAACCCCCAACCCCTCCAACCGCTGCAATAAGATACTGTGGTCGACAGTATCAAAAGCCGCCGAGAGATCTAACAGGACCAGGACAGAGGAACAACCTCTGTCCCGAGCCCTCCAGAGATCATCAACCAACGCGACCAACGCCATCTCCGTGCTGTGCCCGGGCCTGAAGCCCGATTGGAGGGGGTCAAGATAACTCGCTTCATCCAGGAAGCGGGGGAGCTGACGGGCCACCACACTCTCTACAACCTTCGCAACAAAGCGAAGGTTGGAGACAGGACGATAATTTGATAACAGTGCTGGGTCCAGGGACGGTTTCTTGAGGAGGGGCCGCACCACCGCCTCCTTCAAGGCGGCGGGTAAAAGCCCCTCTCTCAAGGAAGCGTTTATAATACCCTGGAACCAGCCTCGTGTCACCTCCCGAGTGGCCAAAACCAGCCAGGAGGGGCACGGGTCCAACAAACAGGTGGTGGCATTCAGTCCCCCCAGCACCCTGTCCACGTCTTCTACAGTAACAGGGTCGAACTCAACCCAAATGGCCTCACCGATATCTACCCCCGCCCTCCCGCCCGGAGATGCCCAGTCGAAGTCCAGCTCGTCCCGAATCTGAGCGATTTTGTCCTGCAGAAACCTAGAAAACTCCTCAGCCCGTCCCTGTAAGGGATCCTCCCGCGCTTCCATCTCTAAAAGGGAGCGGGTCACCCTAAACAGGGCGGCTGGGCGGTTTTCCGTGGACGCAATAAGGGTGGAGAGGTAAGTCCTCCTCGCCACCCTTATCGCCACTAAGTACGTCTTAATATAAGATCGTAGAAGTGTTCGGTCAGACTCAGAACGGCTAGCTCTCCAACTACTCTCTAGGCGTCTTTTCCGGCGCTTCATCTCCCTTAGCTCCTCAGAAAACCAAGGAGCCATTTGGGATCGGCACCGGGTCAGAGGCCGCAAGGGCACGACCCGGTCAAGGGCCCCAGCAGCCACCCTGTCCCTTTAAATAATGAAAAGAAAAATAATAACTCCCACCCTAACATGATCCAGGGACACTGGAACTGCCATAAATATGAGCCAGTTGCCAAGTATCTGAGGGGTTTCTACGACGGCCCTAAGTGTGGGAAACGGTCATAAGTCACTTTGTTTTTTCAATCCCATTCTAACTTTATTTTTTTTAATATTTAAAAAACTTTATTAAACAAATTCTACAATTAAAAAAACAATTAAAAACACATTTCCATTCCTTGCAGCATATTTGTAGTAGCGTTCACTCACATTGACATATTCTTCAGTACATAGAATATTACTAAATATTATTACAATTATTTTACATTTGGTTTATGTCATATTTTCATATATTTACTTAGTTAATTTACATATTTATCCACAAGTATACATAGTTACGCCTATTCATACCAAATTATTTCATCACACCATAACCTTTCAATTCATCATCTCTATTTTGTGTCTACCTAGCAGCCAATTACACCATACATTCCTGGGCCATTCTAACTTTAAACAAGAGGTCCCCAAACTTGGCAACTTGAAGACTTGTGGACCAACTCCCAGAGTTCCTCCTCCAGTCATGTTAGCTCAGGAATTCAGGGAGTTGAAGTCCACACGTCTTCAACTTGCCAAGTTTGAAGACCCTTGCTTTAAACCAGGAGTCTTCAAACTTGGCAGTTTTAAGACTTGTGGACTTCAACTGTTATAGTTGGCTGTACACTGCCCTGAGTCCTTCGGGAGAAGGGCGGTATATAAATGTGCTATCTATAAATAGATAGATAGATAGATAGATAGATAGATAGATAGATAGATAGATAGATAGATAGATAGATAGATAGATAGATAGATAGATAGATACTCCCAGAATTCCTCCTCCAGTCATGTTAGCTCAGGAATTCTTAAGTTGAAGTCCACAAGTCTTAAAGTTGCCAAGTTTGAAGACCCCTGCTTTAAACAGTCAGTAAGCTTCAGTCATCTACTCAGTCTCTGAAGAAAACATGAATGGAATGTACTTTCGATTCCACACTGCTGCCTGCTCTTTGAAACTCTCCCGCCTTTCTTTCTGTTGATAACTGTAAAACGTGTATACAAAATGTTTCATGAGTTGACAGGATGCTTGTAAAGGGTCACCTGTTGTAGCCTTTACTCCAGGTGCCTGGACTTGAGCCAACTGTCCCGTAGGTGAGGAGACCAAGGTTGAAATTCAGACCGCGGACTTGGTCCTTGGAGATAACTAAAATCAAGAATATGACGACGGTGTTGAAATAAAATTCCATGCTGAACGGAATTAGAGCATAAGTAGTTCAGCCTGATCTTTATTCTCAGCACACTCTGCTTATTAATGTTTATTTATTTATTTTGCAATATTGGGCTAGCGTGAAGAAAGTGGCACGGGGGAGGCTTGAGCGCAGCAGATGAAGGCAACCTTATGCCAAATCGCTATCCGTGCATTCTCCGGCATTTATTTTGCTCTCTGGGGAAGAGGGTATCGGGTTGGGGCTCTTGATTGTGCACACTGGAGTTTTTTTTTTCCAAAACCAGAGGAACCATCCTTGGTGTTTCCAATCATGATAATTTGGATAGGACACATTGCACAATCAATCCATCAGAACAGAGCTGGAAGGGACCTTGGAGGTCTTCTAGTCCAGCCCGCTGATCAAGCAGGAGGCCCTTAGACCAGGGGTGTCAAACTCAAGGCCCGGGGTCCAGATCTAGCCTGGAGGGTGCTTAGATCAGGTCTGCGAGGCTGCTGTCTTACAACCACTCTAGAAAGAGCGCAGAGAAGAGCGACAAAGAGGATTAGAGAGCTGGAGGCTTAAAACATGTCAAAGAACGGTTGCAGGAATTGGGTACATTTGGTTTAATGAAAAGAAGGACCAGGGGTGACATGATTTCAATATCTCAGGGGCTGCCTCAAAGAAAAGGGGGTCGACCTATTCTCCACAGTAGCTGAAGGCAGGAGAAGAAGCAATGAGTGGAAACTCATCAAGGAGAGAAGCAACCTGGAACTAAGGAGAAATTTCCTGACAGTGAGAACAATTAACCAATGGAACGGCTTCCCTCCAGAAGTTGTGGGAGCTTCATCACTGGAGGCTTTGAAGAAGAGACTGGACAGGCCTTTGTTTGTATTGGTTTAGGACAGCGATGGCGAGCCTTTTTTGTTGTGGTGTGCCAAAAGCACGCACGTGTGCCAACACCCACAATGCAATGTGCCCTACCATCCCTGCGCAGATATGCACAATCCCCCTGCCCCCTTACCTGCACTGCTCATGCAGCTGATTTATGGCCTGTTTGAGGCCGTTTTCGCCCTCCCGGAGGCTCGAGAGAAGCCTCTGCAGCCTCAGGAGCTGAAAACGGGCCCGTTTCGGTATTTCCAGAAGGCCCGTTTTTCGGCCTCCTGAGGCTGCAGAGGCTTCCCTTGAGCCTCCAGGAAGGCGAAAATGGGCTCAAACAGGCCAAAAATCAGCTGAGAAGCGCGCACATGCACAATGCAGGTAGCTTTGGCTGAGGCTTGTATGTCCGCGCAAATGGCTCTGCGTGCCCCTTGTGGCACGCATGCCATAGGTTCGCCATCACGGGTATAGGGTTTCCTGTCTGAGCAGGGGGGTTGGACTAGAAGACCTCCAGGGTCCCTTCAACTCTTAATCGGTTAGTCCGATGAAAGTTCACTCTTTTCTAGATACAAGTAGTCCTTGACCTGCAATCATTCGTTTAGTGACCATTCAAAGTTACAACGGCACCGAAAAAAGTGACTTCCGGCTGTTTTTCACACGACCTTCACAGCATCCCCCTGGTCACGTGACCCAAATTCGAACGCTTGGCAACTGGCACATACCTGTGACTGTTGCAGCGTCCCAGCGGACAAGCGAAGTCAATGGGGAAGCCAGATTCATTTAACAATTGTGATACGTGATTCTCTTAGCAACCGTGGCAAGGATAGGCGTACAATGGAGCAACGTTCAGTTGGCAACTGTTTCACTTAACAGCAGAAATCTTGGGCTCAACTCTGGTCTTAAGTCGAGGAGTTCATGTGCGTGCTAAGTGTAGGTATAACAATTTATAGGCTAACCTTTTTGGGCTCCTGTGCAAAAATTGTGCACATGCTTGCACGCTTGTGCTCACGTGGCCAGCACCCAGAAGGCAATGCGCGCCCCCCCAGGCTCCCTACGCATGTGTGCGCAATACCCACCCACCTCGCCGCCCCCCTACCAGCACTGCGCCTCACAGCTGATTTTTGGCTGGTTTGAGGCCTCCCAGAGGCTTGAGGAAGGCTTCTGCAGGCTTCTGCAGGTTTGCAGGCCGAAAACTAGGCCCGTTTCATCACTTCCAATATTTTCGGGCAAACAGGAAGTGATGAAATGTGGCTAGTTTTTCGGCCTGAAAAGCCTGTTCCAGAAGCCTTTCTCAAACCTCTGGGAGGCCCAAAAAAAGGCCTCAAAGTGGCCGAAAAGACGCTCTGAGGCGCCCGCATGTTCAGTGAAGTAAGTTTGCCTGCAGCTCGCATGCCGGCACCAATGGCTCCGCGTGCCACAGGTTCGCCATCACGGTTATAGGGCATCCTTTGTCAGGGCAACATTGTTCTTTCTCGCTCTATTTTTGTTCGCATTTCATCAGACGGAGGTGACAGCATCTTTCCCTGGGCATGTTGTGTGTCTCTTCACAAGTCTCACTTGTCAAAGGAAGGACGTGACCGTTCCTCTGCCTACAATTGAGATGAACATTTCGGATTTGGTACAGGAGGAAAGAAAGCATGCAGTGTGGAGAACCAAAACAGAATAACTTCATTTCTTAAATAATTGGGGGGGGGGAGAAGGGATATTTCCCGAAAGGTCCATCGGAAACGCGCCCTGGCGACAGGACAACGTAGGAAGGGACCCTGGAAATCTTCTAGTCCAACCCCCTGCTTGGGCAGGAGACCCTATGCCATTTCAGACAAATGGTGGTTCAATCTCTTCTTAAAAACCTCCAGGGATGGAGCACCCACAACTTCTGGAGGCAGCTATTTGGTCCTGCAACCCAACAGGGCTTTAGAAAATAATTAGGACTGCAGAAAAAAAAAAAAAAACAATGGCTACCAACTTGCCTTCCATGGAGGACCTGTATACTGCAGGAGTCAAAAAGAGGGCTGTGAAAATATCTACAGACCCCTCAGATCCTGGACATAAACTGTTTCAACTCCTACCCTCAAAACAACGCTATAGGGCACTGCACGTCAGAACAACTAGATGCAAAGACAGTTTTTTCCCCCGAACACCATCTCTCTGCTTGTATCCTTACGATTTATATGGACTGTCTCCTAGTATGATTTGATTGCTTATTGCACCCTATGACTGTCATTAAGTGTTGTAGCTTATGATTCTTGACGAACGTATCTATTCTTTTTGTGTACATTGAGAACATATGTACCACAGACGAATTCCTTGTGTGTCCAATCACACTTGGCTAATAATGAATTCATTCATTCATTCAACTCGTTCCGCTGATTAATTGTTCTCACTGTCAGGAAATGTCTCCCCGGTTCTAATTTGCTTCTCGCCTTGATTACTTTCCGTCCATTGCTTCTTGTCCTGCCTACTGTCTTGCCTTCCTTCCTGTCTGTCTATCTGTCTGTCCCTATCTGTATAAATATATGTGTATGTGTGTATTGTGTATACAGTACGTATATACGTCTGTGTATATGCATGCACACATTTCACTTGATACACATACTGAATATAGAAAGAGTTGGAAAACTATACTCTAAGCCCGTGATGGCTAACCTATGGCACACATGCCACGGGTGGCACACAAAGTCATTTGTGCCGACACACGAGCTGCAGACAAACTTACCTCACTGCGCATGTACGCGCCTCATAGCTGATTTTTGGCCGGTTTGAGGCCTTTTTCTGGCTCCCAGAGGTTTGAGGAAGGCTTCTGCTGGATTTTCAGACTGAAAACTAGCCCCGTTTCATCACTTCCTGTTTTTCTGAAAATACCGGAAGTAACGAAATGGGCCTAGTTTTCATCCTGAAGAAGCCTTCCTCAAGCTTCTGGGAGGCAGAAAAAGGCCTCAAACCAGCCGAAAATCAGCTGTGAGGCGCAGTGCAGGTAAGAGGGCGGCGGGGGTGGGTGGAGATTGCGTGCACATGCGTAGGGGGCGTACGGGGGCGCGCATTGCCTTCTGGGTGCTGGCACGCAAGCGTGCAAGTGCGCGCACAATTTTTGGCACCGGAGCCTAAAAAGGTTAGCCACCACTACTCTAAGCTTTGTCTCTCTCTCTCTTTCTCCCTCTCTCTCTCTCTCTCTCTCTGTGGGCACATGTTCCTTTGCCCCAGCTCAGCTCCACCATGCATGTGCATGCGCCTCCCGCTAGCCAGGTGGCCTTCGGATCTTTGCTGCGCATGCGGGGGACACGTGTGCATGCATAGGGGTACGCACATGCATGGGCGATCATGCGCATGAGTGGGGGGTGCACTTTGTATTTTAGGCACACACGTTTCGGGCACTCACCATCACTGCCCTATACCAAGGGTCTTCAAACTTGGCAAGTTTAAGACTTGTGGACTTCAACTCCCAGAATTCCTGAGCTAACATGACCGGATGAGGAATTCTGGGAATTGAAGTCCACAAGTCTTAAAGCTGTCAAGTTTGAAGACCCCTGCTCTACCTTATATGCAGCTCTATCATTCCCCTCTATTGGAGTGGTTTCCTGGATCACATTGCCCCTCCAGGTTTCATCTCTATTGTTCCTGTGATGCATTTCCTATTCTTGTATTACTCTAACACAAGGGTCTTCAAACTTGGCAAGTTTAAGACTTGTGGACTTCAACTCCCAGAATTCCTGAGCTAACATGACCGGAGGAGGAATTCTGGGAGTTGAAGTCCACAAGTCTTCAAGCTGCCAAGTTTGAAGACCCCTGCCCTATACTACTTCAGACAAATCCAATCTCTTAAAAACCTCCATAACTTCTGGAGACAGGTTGTTCCACTGATTCATTGCTCTCACTGTCAGGTAATTTCTCCTTATTTCCAGGTTGAATCTCTCCTTGATCAGTTTCCATCTATTATTCCTTGTCTGGCTTTCAGATGCTTTGGAGAATAGCTTGACTCCCTCTTCTTTGTGGCAGCCCCTGAGATATATCAGAAACACTGCTATCATGTCTTCCCTAGACCTTCTTTTCCCGCAACCATTCTTGTTCTACTGAAGTATCACAGAATGAAAAGAGCATGAAATCTTTTCATTGGTAACTTCGGCCAGAGAGCCTGGTTTTTTTTTTTTTTTTTTTGTATTTTTGGGGTGGGGTAGGGTTTGGTTTCTTAATAGTGCGGCCTGAAAAGTTGCCACTGTAAAGTTGGACCGGTGCCTCCTTTTGCAAACGGCAAAACCTCTTGTTTGCTTCCTTCGTGGCAAAGGTTAAACTGGCCCTGGCTAAAATGAATGGAGTTGGACAGGTGCCCCTCGCATCCTTTATTTTCAATAATGGCAATACTTCACCCCTGGCACCGTCTCCGATGTTAGCCGAGGGCTGGATGTTCACTTCGCTTACAGCTGCATAAATCACTGTCAAGTTGTTTTGCAGCAAACCTGATATAGCTCTGGTCAACATTCAGGATCATGTCGATGTCAGGAGATTAACTGGCTAAAAATATAAGGTGCTAACGGTAAACACCGAGGTTTAAGCCATCTGAATGTACCCAAGAATGCATGTCGGGTACATTATATTGTCTCGGGACAAAATGGCTTAAAAGGTTTACTGCGGAACCCAAAGGAGCTTTTTCAAGAGGCAACTGGACTTTTCTTTGAAGATACTTCCCTTTTCCATCCGAGAAGCTTCTTCAGCTCTGAAGAATGGAAGGATGGGGAATGGAAGGATTTATATTCCTTGTAGATAGCTGGTCATTTGCATTCTTTTAGAGTCATTGAGGCCACTTGGAGGTTTATATGCATCCCCAGGGTCATCTGAGAAGTGCTCCTGATTCCTGTAGTCTGCAATTTTTCCCTTTGGAAATCTATTCTTACTCCCACACTTTTTAAAGGGTGTTCATCCCAAATTGTATAGCTAAAAGTCTGTAGCGATTCTCTATCATCCATTGTCGTGGTTGTCCCACAGGTGCTTTTTCAAGAGGCAACTGGACTTCTTGGTTTTTCTTTGAAGACATTTCACTTCTCCTCCAAGAAGCTTCTTCAGGTCTGACTGAACGGTGGGGAAGGGACGTATTGATACTCTTTGCTGACAAAGCTGGTCATTTGCATCCTTTTAATGAGTTGTTGAGGCCATTTGGAGGTTTTTCTGCCTCCTCTGGGTCCTCTGAGTAGTGCAAGTGGGTGTGGATAAACCCATTTCTGCTACTACTACTACTACTACAGATAAACCTCCAAGTGACTTCAACAACTCTCTGAAAGAATGCAAATGACCAATGGTTGCGGGCCGGTACCAGTTTGCAGACCTAGGATTGAGGACTCCAGCTCTAAAGTATGTTTTATGATGCTTTAAGACTTTTTCTTCTCAAAGTTCTGCAATTATTCCCTGCCCTATTCTTTCTTCCAGTTGCCTCGTTGTCTTAGGCTCTTTAGCCTGTGCAATTAAAATATTCTGAATTCTCAAACAGGCTGTTTATAAGGAAAGGGGAAGGAAACTCTTTCAGTTGCTGATCTACCATTTCTTGACGTCTAGCTTGACAGCTTTGAATTTTAAGGATGCACGATGCGTTCCTGATAAGCATAACCTCACCCACAAGAAGTCTTTCTTAAGTTCTTTCCCTGCAGCGGTTGGAAAAATAAACCTCCCAAATGTAACTCTAATGGTCTTTAAGCTCTGGAAAATAAGACCCACTGGTGCATATTATTTTTCCCAGAACCTAAGTTTTCCTAATAGTTGTTTATGGAGATTATCAGTCATCCAAGTCATAGTTATCCCAAAGGTTCTTTTTCCAAAAACCAATTGGACTTTCTTGGGGTTTTTTTCCTTCTTCTTTGAAAACATTTCATCTCTCATTCAAGAAGCTTCATCAGTTCTGAAGAAACTTCTTGGATGAGAAGTGAAATGTTTTCAAAGGGAAAAACCGAGAAAGTCCAGTTGCCATTTGGGAGGGAGGAAAATACCTTTGGGTCATAATACTTGTTCTACGCAAATGACACCTATCGATTCATTTTTATTTTCTTGTTTATGAAATCTGCATGCCGCCCATTTCTCTACGAAGTGACTCTGAGCCGCTTACAAAACAGGTAGTCCTTGGCTTACAGTCACTCATTTAGTGACCGTTCAAAGTGAAATGGCGCTGAAAAAAGGTGACTTATGACCATTTTCCACACTTATGACCATTGCAGCATCCCCCTGATTTACATCTGGATGCTTGACAACATGCCCTGTTTCTCCAAAATACAGCCAACCCTGAAAATAAGTCCTAGCTTGATTTTTACATGTGCGTCCAATATAAACCCTACCCCCAAAATAAGCCCTGATTAAGATCCCGCCCACTTCAGAGGGCAGGGGTAAAAATTAAGCTAGGGTGGGGATGGGGGGGGCGAGTGGAACTGCCCTACTACTTACCTTTGGACAGTTGTAGCCAGGCCTCGCACACCCCAACACCTGCAGCCGGCAAGGCTGGCCAAGCTTTCCTGAAGGCCTCTGTAGCTGATCGATCCGGAGTTCTGTTATCGGCTGCAAAAGCCTTCAGCAAAAGAAGTTCCTGAAGACCTCCGACAGCGAAAAGGAGACCAGGGGGCGATGCACGCAAGTGAGGTTAGTCAGTGGATGAACTTCCCTCGAAAAGAAGACCCGGCGCCTTTTTTGGTGGCAAAAAAAAATAAATTATAAGACAGGGCCTTATTTTCAGGGAAACACGGTATTTATGATGGTTTGCAGTGTCCCAGGGTAACGCGGTCCTGTTTTCGTGGCCTTCGGAGAAGCAAAGTCAATGGGGAAGCCGGATTCACTTAACAACCATGTTGCTAACTTACCAGCTGCAGTGACTCGCTTAACGATCATGTCTAGGAAGATCGAAAAAGGGGATAAAACTCGCATAACATAGAGGTTTTGGCTCAATTGTAGTCATAAGCCAAGGACTACCTTATAGGGGGCATGATGACCAGGGCGTGAGTGAACTGAGCACACCATCTAAGAAACCCATCAGCTGTGTATTTTCCTAAACTCATATTGCACAGGTCGTCCTCGACTTACAACAAGTTCAATTGAGCGACCGTTCAAAAGCTACAGCAACCCCAAAAGATGTGACTTAACGACCGTTTCTCACAGTCACGGCCTCGGCACCATTCCTGTGATCAAAATGGCCACTGGTTCTTACTTAACGACCATTGCTGTTGTCTCAAGGTCGGACGATCCCCTTTTTACGACCTTTGAACCAGCAAGTTCAATGGGAAAGCTCTGTTCATTTTAACGACTGGGTTCCTAACTTAGCACCTGCGGTGATTCACTGAGTGGCAAGGCAGGTCGTAAAACGGGGCCGAAGCCACTGAACCAAGGTCTCGCTTTGTGACAGAAATGTTGGGATCCGTTGTGGTCGTACTGTTGTGGCTCGCCGGCAGCAGGTGCAGATGGCTGAGGTCTCAGAGAGCGAGGACTCAGATGAAGAGCCTGCGTGTGATTCAGGGAAAGGGCCAGGACCATCAGGGAGAGGAGTGCTGCCTTCGGAGAATGGAATAGGAATAGAATGGAATGGAATAGAATAGAATAGAATAGAATAGAATAGAAAATATGGAATGGAATAGAATAGGAATGGAATAGGAATAGAATAGAATAGAATAGAATAGAATAGAATAGAATAGAATAGAATAGAATAGAAAATATGGAATGGAATATAATAGAATAGAAAATATGGAATGGAATAGAATAGAATAGAAAATATGGAATGGAATAGAATAGGAATGGAATAGGAATAGGAATAGAATAGAATAGAATAGAAAATATGGAATGGAATGGAATAGAATAGGAATAGAATAGGAATGGAATGGAATTGGAATAGAATGGAATAGGAATAGAAAATATGGAATGGAATAGAATAGGAATAGCATGGAATAGAATAGAATAGAATAGAAAATATGTAATGGAATAGAATAGAATAGGAAGGGAAGAGAAGAGAATATTTTATTGGCCAAGTGTGATTGGACACACAAGGAATTTGTCTTGGTGTAAATACTCTCAGTATACATAAAGAAAAGATGCATTCGTTAAGAATCAAGAATCATAACGTACAACACTTAATGATAGTCACAATCAACAATCAAATCATACTAGGAAACAGTGAATATAAATTGTAAGGATGCAAGTGACAAAGTTACAGTCCTCCAATCACAAGTGGGAGGGGATGGGTAATGAGTGATGAGAAGATTAGCAGTAATAGTAGTGCAGACTTCGTAATAGTCGAACAGTGTTGAGGGAATTATTTGTCAACAGTGTTGAGTGATGGCTTTCGGGAGATTGTGGAGGCTGGCAGCAGTGATGAAGAAGTCCCCGAGGAGCCTGTGCCCAGTGCGTGAGCAAGCATGGCTGTTCGTAGGAAAGAGCAGCTCCAGCAGCATGGGCAACTCGGGAGTAAGGCTGCAAGGCAATGGCCCCTCCCTTAAGAGATAAAAGCCAGCTGAGAAACTGGAGTTCTTTGCAGGAAGCAAAGAAGTTTTTGCACTCAAGCCTTGTGGACATTCGGAGTATCTTGGTTGGTGTTTGGAGACGCTTTGTGTTTGAAATATTTCTTAGTGACTTTATCTAGTGTTCTTGGCAGCCTTGCACAACCTTGGCAAGGCTCGTTTTTATCAGAGACAATTAGTTAACCTCCACCTGATGTTTGTTTCCTTGAAAAATGGTTTGGGTCAGAACAAGTACGTAGAGGACCACCTGTAGATTGCTTTGTTTAAAGGACCCTGGCTAAAGCCCTATTTTGTGCTATTTCAGCGCTGGCTATTGCACTTTGCTAACAATAGGCACATCTATGCCAGTTTCGAGTCAGATCACGAAAAGCAAACCCTTTTAATCAATGTTTTCTAAGACAGGAATGCATCCTGCCCATCCTGTCTGTTGCCCCCCCCCCCTCAAATTATGCCAGTTTTGTTTCTGAGCTGCCCTTTCTCATGCCCCTGATATCTTCCCACATGGGGGAACCTGCCCTCTGCCAGCTACCTATCGGATGGAGAGCCCACGGTCCGGATGTGACAGGAAGCCGAAAGGGAAATGACTCAGAGGGGTTGTTTTAAGGGAAAAAATGTCTAGAATATGGATTAATCAGTAGCTTGGTGCCAAGGGCAGTACGCATTAGGGGGGAAGAAATGTGATTGGAGAATGACTGAAGTGTTGGAGAGCATCAAAGCCCATGGTTCCCAACCTGGATAGCGCTGAATGGAATGGGAATGGAATGGGAATGGAATGGGAATGAGAAATAGAACTGGAAAGAATAGAATAGAATGCAGAATAGAATAGAATATAAAATAGAATATAGAATAGAATAAAATAGAATAGAATTAGAATGCAAAATAGAATAGAATAGAATGCAGAATAGAGTAGAATATAGAATAGAATGTAGAATAGAATAAAATAGAATAGAATTAGAATGCAAAATAGAATAGAATGCAGAATAGAATAGAATATAGAATAGAGTAGAGTAGAATAGAATAGAATAGAATAGAATGCAGAGCAGAATAGAGTTAGCTAATAAGAGCAAGAGTACCAATAAAGGAGAATGTTTTGTAGCCCAGGGTTTGAACTAGAGGGTGCTTGGTCAGTGGTGGGATTCAAAAAAAATTTACTACCGGTTCTGCGGGCGTGGCTTGGTCGGTGTGGCAGGGGAAGGATACTGCAAAATCTCCATTTCCCCTCCCCCCCACCCCACTAACCTGCTTTCCAGCTCCGTTCTCCTATGCAGGACAACCAAAGAAGAGCCAGCCGATCAGCTGGGACTCGGGAGGCAGAGAATAGATGGGGTTGGCGGGGCCAGTCAGAGGTGGCATTAGCCAGTTTTCCGAACTACTCAAAATTTCCGCTACCGGTTCTCCAGAACTGGTCAGAACCTGCTGAATGCCACCTCTGTGCTTGGTGCTCTCTGAGCTTGGTTGTTGTCTTGCAGACCTTTCGTTACCCAACTAGGGAACAAGACCCATAGTGGCGCAGTGGTTAGAATGCAGTACTGCAGGCTAAATCACTGCTCACTCCAGCAGTTTGATCCTGACCGGCTCAAGCTTGAGTCAGCCTTCCATCCTTCCGAGGTGGGTAAAATGAGGACCCAGATTGTTGGGGGGGGGCAAGAGGCTGACACTGTAAACTGCTTAGAGAGGGCTCTAAAGCAGTAAAGCAGAAGCGGTATATAGGTCTAAGTGCTATTGCTATCATCAGTGATAGAAGGGAGTGGAGTTTATGGGGGGGGGGGGGGGGGAGGAGGAAGAGGAGGAGAAAAGGACTGTGAGATCCTGGCAGTCTTTGCTTGTTTTCTTGCAGACATTTCATTACCCAACTAGGTAACATCATCAGGGCTAGAAGAGAATGGGGTTTGTGGAGAGAAGGAGGTGGAGGAGAAAAGGACTGTGGGGTCCCTGATGCTCTCTGAGCTTGGCTGTTTTCTTGCAGACGTTTCATTACCCAACTAGGTAACATCACCAAGGCTAGTCGCCGAGGATGTTATCTAATTTGGGTAATGGAAGGCCCGCAAGGAAACAAGCACGATCAGAAAATCCCTCCAGAACATTTGTGATCCAAAGACTTCCTTGGGCTAAACGAGAGCCAGTGAAAGGAAACCTGCTATAGCTTCTAGATCAAATGGCTGGGACCGATAGGAATTGTAGTCCAAACAAGGAGAGCAGCAGGCTTGGATCTGCCCACCTTCAAATTAATTTCTATAAATCCTAAGTTGGCATCAAGCTTGTGTCAGCTGACTGAAACCAACATTGCTCTTGAGTTGTGTTACTCAGCCTTAGCCAGTTTTAAGACCTGCGGACTTCAACTCCCAGAATACCCCAGCCATCAATCAAGGAACTACCAACTCAAACAAGCTAACACTAAACCACAGCCTAATCCAGGAACCACCATGAATACTCACACCAACACTAACAGGGCAAGCCACTTGTGTACAATTGGAGAGAAACCTCCCCATTCCCTCGCAGCACTGATGGCATTACCTAGTTGGGTAATGAAACGTCCGCAAGAAAACAACCGAGCTCGGGGAGCAACAAAGGCCCCCTCATTTCAACTCTGACCTACAAATATTCTGCAAATATTTGTTAATTGTCTGCAGAAGGATTATCATGCTATTTAATTCACCTTAATAGTAGCCAGGGAACAGAATGTCCCAACAGCTATTAATTCCTTTATCACTAGCATATGTGCAGCTCAAAGTCCTCAATTAGTAGTTTTTAAAGGACAATTTCTTCTGAGAGATAGCAGTACAGCATTAAACTGATAGGACAGTGAGTTAAAAGGTAGCTGTTGGTAGTTTGCTACTGCGCTTATTGTGTGTGACACCCATTTCCCTATCAGTTGTTGGCTTTCTTAACTAGATGGAAGGACCTCTTATGTCTCAGGAAATTTTTCAATTTTGTTTCTCTAGAAAACAAACGAATAGAATAGAATTCTTTATTGGCCAAGTGTGGTTGGACACACAAGGAATTTGTCTTGGTGCAAATGCTCTCAATGTATATAAAAGAAAAGATACATTCGTCAAGAATCATAAGGTACAACACTTAGTGATAGTCATAGGGTACAATAAGCAATCAAATCATAGTAGTCAATATAAATCATAAGGATACAAGCGACAAAGTTACAGTCATAGTGGGAGGGAATGGATGATAAGGAATGATGAGAAGATTAACAATAATAGTAGTGCAGACTTTGTAATAGTTGAACAATATAGTACTGTTTATAGCAGGGGTTGCCAACCTTTTGGACCTCAGGGACCACCAAACTCATAATTTTAAATCCCACGGATCAGAGACCCTGGAAAAATCTCAAAAAAAGTGTGCAGGAAAATTCCCCACCCCATTTTCCTATCGACCGATCCTTCTTTATTTGGGATCGCAGGATACCGTCTCCAGGTCCTCTCTCAGGGGGAGAGACAGAGGGACTGTTGGCTTCCTGCAAGGAAAACAGCAGAAGTCTTTTTTTCTCTCCCCCAAATTCCGCCAGAAATGAGTCTTTGCTGGAGCAGCCTCTTGGAGCAGGATTCCTTGCAGGGTCCCAAAGACTCATTTCTGGCAGAGTTTGGGGGAGAGAAAGAAAGACTTCTGCTGCTTTCCTTGCCTGCAGCCAAAAGCAGAAGAAAGAAGCAGCCCAGTGGCCAGGACAGGAGTGTGGAGTGCGTGGGGCAAGTTCCCCCCCTCCTCCCTTTCCCCTCTCCCCTCACTACCTCATGTTGTTCACAATGCAAGTGATGCAAGCCTTGTGGGTGGCACAGCCTTGTGTTTCCACGCAGCCTGGATTAAATCCTTTGGGGGTGACAATTTCTTTGTGGACCACCAACATTTTCTCATGGACCACCAGTGGTCTCCTTAAAAAAGGAGAAAATAGAATGTTCAGCATATATTCATTTTAAAAAATTGTATACAGGTAGTCCTCTACTTACCACAGTTCTCTTAGTGAACGTTTAAAAGTTACAACGGCACCGAAAAAGTGACTGACAACCGTTTTTCACACTTACAGCCTTTGCCGCATCCCCATGATTTACATACAAACAGTTCGTGCTAATGACGGTTGCAGTGTGTCCCGGGAAGGTGTCCCATGATCCCCTTTTGGGACCTTCTAACAAGCAAAGTCAAGGGGGATTCGCTTAACAACGGCATTGCTAATTTAACAGCTGCAGTGATCCGCTTAACGAAGGTGGCAAGAAAAGTCATACAATGGGGCAAAACTCACTTAAAACAAATTTCTCCCCAGATAAATTTTGGGCTCAGTGGTCATACGTTGAGGACTATCTGTCTAACACGATAACCGCATGTAGTCTGGAATGAATGACATCTATGAGATGGGCTAGAATTCTCAATGGCACTAACCATTTTCTTAATTAATGAGAGTCCATTTTCCCATAAAATATTTGTAGCTCAGGGTTCAACTGTGAATCTTTGATGTTCTCTGAGCTTCATTGTTTTCTGGCAGCTGTTTCTGCAAGAAACAGGCCCAAATGACTGGTCCAAAGTCACCAGCTGGTTTTGATGCATAAGGCAGACCTAGAATTCACCGTCTCCTGGTGATTGGCCCAAAGTCACCCAGTTGGCTTTCGTCCTTAAGGTGAGACTAGAACTCACCATCTCCTGGATATTGGCACCAATTCACCCAGTTGGTTTTCATCCTTAAGATGAGACAAGAACTCACCGTCTCCTAGTGATTGGCTCCAATTCAACCAGTTGGCTTTCGTCCTTAAGGTAAGACTAGAACTCACCATCTCCTAGTGATTGGCTCCAATTCACCCAGTTGACTTTCATCCTTAAGGTGAGACTAGAACTCACCATCTCCTGAATATTGGCTCCAATTCACCCAGTTGACTTTCGTCCTTAAGGTGAGACTAGAACTCACCGTCTCCTGGATATTGGCTCCAATTCACCCAGTTGGCTTTCGTCCCTAAGATGAGACTAGAACTCACCATCTCCTAGTGATTGGCTCCAATTCACCCAGTTGGCTTTCGTCCTTAAGGTGAGACTAGAACTCACTATCTCCTGGTGATTGGTCCAAAGTCACCTACCAGGCTGGGGAATTCTGGGAGTTGAAGTCCATTACACTTAAAGTCATCAAGTTTGGAGACCCCTGGTTTAAAGAATAGGGATGCTGAATCATAACACATGACCTGAGACCCCGCGCATGAATTGAACTCCCGCACAAAGAGATGCGTAACACTGCATTTACTTATCAGTTACATTCTATTAATATTATACAGTTCGATCTCAGCTGCTACCGTTTCACCTCGATTGCATCTCTTACCTTAATCCAATTAATTGTTTAAGATTTCCAAAGTCAAAGATAGTATAAAGTATAGACTATGGGGAAATAACAGGCTAGATTATTCAACAGGAAGTTTCAGGTAGACCAGATAGGGGATAAAGCCAGCTTGAGTTAATAATTATTTAATTTATGTGCATCCTGCCTTTACTGTTCTTTCAAGTAACTCGAGACAGTGAATATCTTCCCCCACATGGAATTTCTCCTAATGTGTCCCCCACAACAACAGCCCTGTCAGGTGGGTTTGGCTGAGACTTTGCAACGGTCGTATTGAACCAATTGCCAAACATCTGAATTTTGATTCTGGGGGTGCTGCAAAGGTTGTAAGTGTGAAAAATGGTCGTAAGCCACTTTTTTCAGGGCTGTTCTAACTTGGAACGGTGACTAAATGAACTGTTGGTAAGTTGAGGGTTGGAAACGTGGAGGCTGTTTGGAAAGATGGTTTAATGGTGAAGCAGAACCACGTGTGATTCTGGGGCAGCTGACAAAATGGAGTTGAAAGTGGCGGGCAGTTATACCTTCTTTGGGCTTTGTATTTGAGCTTCCGGTTCCTGTGCAAGAACATATCCTTTAATATTCTATTGGCTTTTGTCAGTTTCCTATAGGGTCATTTAGGGGTCATAGCTGGCTCCACAGGCAAAAGAGAAAATGCAAATCCTAGGTAGTTGTCTGAACTAATCTGGTCAACCTCTGGCTTAATATTAATCAGAGCTCCAAGGTTTGATATTTGGACTGCTTTGGGATGATGCAGTGAAGGGGTTTGGGTTCTGAAAGGGTGTTGGTCTATTCCTAATGGCTTTCTTCCTGTGTTGGATCTTGGGTGAGGGGCTGCTTTCTAATCCTACCATTCTGCCTTTGTTAGCTGTCAGACTTTGCTGCAGGCAGTTTCGAACTAATCCTGCCTTGAATGGATTTCTGCCTGCGGTGTTTGCTTTGCTTATGAATGGAGCCATCTAGATAGCAGGCTTCTTCTTTCAATAAGCTCTTTTATCTCCTTAAGTGCTGGCATCTGCCGTGGGCTATTAAGAAAAGGTGGGGGGCTGCTTTCTACCTCTAAAAAAACATGTTGCTCCTTTCCCCCCCCCTTTGATATCTATCTGCCTTTTTAATATGCCTCAAAATATTTCCTTTTTCTAAAAAAAAAGGGGGGGGCTTCCCACAGGACCTTTGAGTGGTCCTTAAATGAACCGTCGTTAAATAGAGGACTACCTGTATTTATTTTTTCCTCGACGGTGTCAAGGGATCTAAAACGGCTTCAAACAGGTTTGTGTGTCTTCAGAGGGAAGTAAAACGCTGGCTCCGTTGTTTCACGGTCTCCGATAAAGGATATGCCGCTAGCCAGCATGAGCAGCTTATCGCGCACATTCCTCTGCATTGCAGCTGGGAGTCACGTGGCTCGGCAACTGTTTCCTTTCAACCATTTCAAACCAGGCAATAGAGGAAGTTGTTAATTCGGACAACCTGCGGCTCCCTCCCCTCCTTTTGCCTTCCCAAATGACAATTGGACTGCTAGAACATTATTAGTATTATTATTATTATTACTATTATTATTTTCCCCCCCTCCGCCACGCTGCTGAATTTCGTTGATGAAACCCTTAAATGACACCAGGCACTAAGCGGGCGACGTGGACCAAAATAAATCACAATTTTGAGAGCTTGTTTTTCAAGGATCAGAACCGTTCAGGCAAACGGAGGAAGAGTTTAGGAGGCGAAAGGGATGGTGGAAACATCGCAGGGTTGCCATGGCGTTCATTCTTCACATAAAACCATAGCGAATGCCAGTTTTTCTCGGTTTTATTCCTGTTGTTCTGACTGTCCCTGATGAAAATAAGTCCTCGATGCACAGCCTCAACAGAGGTCCAAAACGTCCGTCGCTAAGCAAGGCATCGTTCAGTGAGTTTTGCCCCATTTTTTTTGACTTTGCTTGTTCAGAGAATCACCTCCGTCATTAAGTTAGTCACACGGTCGTTAAGTGAACCCAGCTTCTCCCATTGATTTTGCCTTGTCAAAAGGGGATCATGTAACCCTGGAACATTGCAACCGTCATCAATACATTCCGGATTTTGATTGCATGACCATGGAATGCTGCAACGGTCATAAGTGTGAAAAACAGTCATGTCACTTTTTTAAAAGTGTAACTTCAGTCAGTAAACAAAAGGTTGTCAGTTGAGGATTACCTGTAAACAGATTTTTTCATACCTGTTGGGTGGTTGCAATTTCTCTGTGGCGAAAACTCTCTGGTGTACAAGAATATTATAATTAAAATGAACACCGCAGAGAGATTAGTGTGTATTTTGAGCCCTGGTGGCGCAATGGTTAAAATGCAGTATTGCAGGCTCATTCTGCTGACTGCCGGCAGTTTGATTCTCACCGGCTAAAGGTTGATTTAGCCTTCCATCCTTCCAAGGTTGGTAAAATGAGGACCCAGATTGTTGGTGGCAAGATGCTGACTCTGTAAACCACTTAGACTTAGGACTATAAAGCAGAGGTGGTATTCAGCAGGTTCTGACCAGTTCTGGAGAACTGGTAGTGGAAATTTTGAGTAAGTTTGGAGAACTGATGAATCCCACCTCTGGCTGGCCCCACCCCCATCTATTCTCTGCCTCCCAAGTCCCAGTTGATCGGCTGGGTCTCCTTTTGTTGCCCTGCACAGGAGAACGGAGCTGGAAAGCAGGTTAGTAGGGTGGGGAGGGAATGGGGATTTTTGCAGTATCCTCTCCCTGCCACACCCACCAAGCCACGCCCACAGAACCGGTAGTAAGAAAATTTGAATCCCACCACTGCTATAAAGTACTATGAAGTGGTATATAAGTCTTAAGTGCTATTGCTATTTTAAAAGGGGATGCAATTTCTATTCGACACAAGATTAATTTCTTTGGGATGCTCCTATACATATATAGGCAAATTAACAAGCAAACCTCTTTGGCCAAATTCAGATTGTTTTATAATTAAAAAGCAGCCTCAACATGCCAGATTTTGGACAATGCTATCGCACTTTTATTTTAATATCTATATATTTTTTCTGGACAAGAACTTTTTCAAATATTGCCCTTTTAGTTCCTCTGGAGACCATGTATCTTACTGAATTCCTTTGAAATCTTGCCAGGATTTCGTTCGGTTAAGCAGAAATCTTCATTTCAAGCTATGAGAGCTGCCAGGCTCATGTTGTTAATAATAGATGTTAAGTTTAGAGCTAGGGTTTCATAAGAAATTGATGTTGGAGGGGGAAAAAATCCAAAATTGAAGTGGACAAGGGAAGATATAGTCCATTGGAATGTCTGGTCCAAACAAGAAAAAAAAATCTTTAAATCCATTGATTTATTACACATATTTTAAACTTGTTGAGAAGTCATATTCTATAAGATTTATGTATTATATCACTTGACAGAATAACAGAATTGGAAGGGACCCTGGAGGTCTTCTATTCCAACCCCCTGCTCAAGTAGGAAACTTTACACCATTTCAGTACAATCTCTTCTTCTGTCAGTGTTGGAGCACTCACAACTTCTAGTGGCAAGCTGTTCCACTGGTTAGTTATTCTAACTGCCAGGAAGTTTCTCCTTAATTCCAGGTTGGTTCTCTCCTTGATTAGTTTCCATCCATTGCTTCTTGTCTTGCCTTCAGGGGCTTTGGAAAATAGGTTGACCCCCCCCCCCCTTTCTTCTTTGATGGAGGGTCAACTTATTCTCCAAAGCACCCAAAGGCAGGACCAGAAGCAACGGATGGAAACTAATCAAGCAACCTAGAACTAGCAAAAGAAATTATTGAAATATATAGTGATTAAATAGTGTGGCCTTTAACAGCCTCAGACGTTCATACAGTTCTAGGATCTTGAAGAGTTGGTTTGAAAGCAACAATTAAATTCTATAAGGACTTTGTCGAGATTTCATCACTTGGAAGCCTGACCAGACTTATTTTAAAAGGTTCAGCGTTATTTATTTATTTATCTGAACTGCGGAAGAAAGAATTGAAATAGTGTACCCAGTTTGGAAAAGTGATAGATATGGGTGTTAAGAAATGTGAAACATGCTTGCATAGTTTTAGAATTAAACTAATTGACCAGAAAATATTGTTTCATGTCTCTTGGATCCCTCAAAATTTTTTTTAAAAAAGTTGGACATCAGTTTTTGTGTTTATGTTGGCATCATTGAGAAATTTGAAAGTTTTAAACTCATTATTTGTTCTTATTCAGCCATAGCTTTCTTTTCATTTCAAATCATAGCATAGGTTAATACAATTTTGGAAAGAAATATAAGAATAAGGATTTAAATCTGAAGTTAAACTGTGTTCCTAAATTATGGGATTTGGCATTTAATGCTTTGGCTATCTCTTTCACAACTCAGAAATGGAATAATCATATAAGAAACTTATATTTCTGATAGCAAGGAATGGCTTTAGGGTATGAGTCCTTTACCTATTTTTGAAAAAAATATTTCTAAACATGAGAAGATGAAGCAATAGGTTTATGTAGGGTCCACTCCAATGACAAAATGTTAATCACAATAGCAAGCAATTTAGGTAGCTTCCTTTTATACTGCATGATTACCATTGTATTTTGCCTCTTGGCATTATACGTAGCTGTTTCAGTTTGGTTTTTAAAGCTATTCTTTTAAATGATGAAAAAAAAAAGTATTTTCAAACTGTGGTCCTTTGGGGATAATGGAGGAAGAACAATTTTCTGAGCCAGTATCTGGTTTGGCGTTTGGGGGAATTGTAGATTTCAACACTTCTGGCTGGCATCTACCTCCAAAGATTCAAGTTCGAGTAAACTGTCTCCCAGCAAGAGAGGTGGACTATTTTTGGCAACTCTAGCCTGGACATCTTCCTTCATGCACTCAGCTATAAAAGCCAATGCAGGCTTGGTCACACTGCCCTGCAGTTTGAATGGTGGCTTCCTCCAGAAACCATTAGTTGTGGAGAGCTTTTATGATTCTTGAGTTGCTACAGCTTGGAAGGTTCTGTGCATCCATTTTAATGTAAAACTGTAGGACAGGAGTGCCAGTTGTGGGGATTGTGATGCCTCCCCACTGTGAGTTGGCCCAGGGCTTGGTCCAGCTTCTGAAACTGTAGCCTCTTCCAGCTTGGCCTTGGCTGGAGATCCTTTTTACTGGTTTTCTCCTAGTCTCTCACTGTGTTCTAATTATCACCCCCCCCCCCAAAAAAAAAAACTGGACATTTTGTGGGTTAGAAATACAGTCTGTTGGCTCATGTTGCACAGTGTAACAAGGGCTGCTGCCTCCAGAAAACAGCAGAGCCGGGGGCTCCACGGGGAAGGGGTTCACAGTTTTGCTCCCCTCAAACTCACGTGTACTACGGAGAGACAATTTGAAGTACACATAATCCTTGATTTACAACCACAACTGAGCCCCAAATTTCTGTTGCTAAGGAGGCAGTGTTGTGGCCTGTCATCCACTGGTCCCTCCAGCAGAATCAGAGGAGGAAAAGGCGTGGGAGTCAGGGAGCCAGTATCAAGGCAATCTGAGAGCTTCAAGGGGGAAGAGGGAATGGAGCTGTCGGGGGGGGGGGGGGGGCAGAGCCTGTGCCGTCCGTCAGCCCTCAGATGGAGAGTCAACAGCCCCCAGGTCTGGAGGTGGCTGATGAGGAAGAGGAGAAACAGCTGGGTCCAGTGCCTGACATGCGCAGAAGGCAGAGGAGAGGAGAGCAATGGAAATCTATGGGCCGGTCCTTGGGACAGAAGAGCCACTGCTGCTAGCAAAGCCCCACCTTAGCTCTGGGGATTTAAAGGCAGGAGGTGGAGATGAATAGGTGTGGCAGACAACTATTCCTCTTCTGTACCGGACAGACATGTTAGCCTGCGGTGAGAGAGAAACTTTTTGCTGGCGCTCCTAATAAAGGAATCATTGATTGATTACAGAGAGTTTGTCGTGATTGGAGAGCTGGGTCAGAACAGACAGTTTGCCCCATTTTACAACCTTTCTTGCCACGGTTGGTAAGTGAATTGCAGCAGTTCCTCAGTTACTAACCTGGTTGTTTAACGGATTTGCGAAGCATCCCTGTGGCCAGCTCGACAGTCACTCGTGTCGGGGGCACCTGTGGTGGCCAAGTGCTAAGGCAGGGCTTCCCTCAGACCCTCCCTCACTCCCATTATAATCTCCTTCCTTTCTTCCTTGTCTCCCTTCTCCTTCCTTCTTCCTTCTCCTCTTTCCTTCTTTCTCCTTCCTTCCTTGCTCTCTTCTCACCTTCCCTTCTTTCTCTTTCCTTTTCTCCTTTCCTGCCCCTTCTTGCGTGCTCAAATGCGAAAGGGGAAGCATTTCTCCTTCGGTTTTGTGTTTAGTTTGTTTTGATAGCCTTCTGCCCGCGAAAATGGAGCCAGGGGAGCCACATGCAGGCCCCGGCTCCGTTTTTGCTGGCAGAGGCACTGTGGACTGGTTCTTTGCTGTTTCCAGGGTGCCCCCCCCCCCATGGGCCGGACCTAAGCACCCTGTGGGTCGCATTCATGGGCCTTGAGTTTGACACCCTTGCTCTAGAACATTCCAGACAAGTCGCTGTCCAATGGCTTCTTGAAAACCTCCAGGGTTGGAGCCCCCATAACTTCTGGAGGCGAGTCGTTCCACTGGTTAATTGTTCTCACTTGGCAGGAAATTCCTCCTTAGTTCTAGGTTGTTTCTCCCCTTGATTAGTTTCCATCCAAGTCGCTTCTTGGCCTGCCCTCAGGGGCTTTGGAGAATGGATAAAATGCAAATAAGGATGATAGATCTGACGTGCAGGTACACCCACTTCTATGGAGTTGCTGAGCGACTGTGAGAAACTAGGGAAGGATCAGAAAAAAAATAATTTCCGGAGAGGCTGGCCCTTGAATTTTTTTTCCTCTCTCTCCTCACGTTAAATTCATCCTTAAATTCATCCCCGCAGTCTCCCTTTGAAGACCTGATAAAGAGGTTGTACGCTCTGTGTAATCATGTGTAAGCATTTCTCTTTGCAATCAATTATTGGGATATAATAAGATTCAGCCTGCCGACCTTTGGTTGAAGGCAAGGCACTCATTACCTCTCTTATCTAAAGATATGAAGCAGCGGCAATTACACAGCTACTCTGCGTTCCTCCCACGGAGAAAGCAAATTGGCATGTGGAAGGAAACGCTGGCAGCTGTCTGGAGATCTGGGACACCGGTCACATTTTACCCAAAGGAAAGGGCCCTTATGCCCACTAAGATCTCTTAGAAGTAATTCATTCATGCTCTTTTGTGGGTCCACCAGTTCTGCAAAAGGGTGGCTCCCCCACCCAGAACCTCTTGGTGGTACCGCTTGGGTGGTAGAGGGAGCCCTCTACTTACAACTGTGCGATTAGTGACGGTTCAAAGCTACAAGAGCGGCTGAAAAAAAAAATGACTTATGGCCGTTATTTATAGTTACGACCTTTGCAACCATCGTGATTTCAAGCTTTGAGAGCTGCCAGGCTCGTGTTGTTAATAATAGGTGTTAAGTTTAGAGCTAGAGTTTCATAAGAAATCAATGTTGGGAGGGAAAAAAAAAATCCAAAATTGAAGTGGACAAGGGAAGATATAATAGTCCATTGGAATGTCTGGTCCAAACAAGAAAAGAAAATATATTTACATCCATTGATTTATTACACATATTTTAAATTCGTTTGAGTTGTATTCTGAATATGATGTATGTATTATATCACTTGGCAGAATAACAAAATTGGAAGGGACCTTGAAGGTCTTCTATTCCAACCCCCTGCTCAATTAAGAGATTCTACACCATTTCAGTCCAATCTCTTCTTAGAAATGTCAGTGTTGGAGCAGCCATGACTTCTGGAGGCAAAGCTGTTCCACTGGTTCATTGTTCTCACTGTCGGGAAGTTTCTCCTGAATTCCAGGTTGCTTCTCTCCTTGATGAGTTTGCACCCGTTGCTTCTTGTCCTGCCTTCAAGGGCTTTGGAAAATAGGTCAAAACCCATCGTGAATGCATGTTGGTTGCCACGCGCCCAAATTTTAATTGTGTGATTGTGAGAGTGCTACGATGCTCGTAAGTAAACCAGTTGTAGGTAAGGGCGGGCTTCAAAAAGTTTAGCAACGGCTTCTCTGCCGCTGGGTGGGCGTGGCCATGGTGGGCGTGGCCTAGTCGGCCTCCTGCACCAATGCAAAGGGGGGTTGTTTTTGCTCTCCCCGGGCTCTTGGAGGCTCTCTGGAAGCCAGAAACGGGCCCATTTCTGGGCTTCCCGAATCTCCAGGCGGCCTGGTATTTGCCCTTCCCGATCCTCCGTGCACACCCTGCACTTATCTGCATCCAAAACGGGCCACATGGGGACTCCTGGGAGGGGCAGGGCAGGGTGGGCGGGGCCAGCCATGAATGGGATTTGGGGGGGGCGGGTGTCTCCGAACTGCACAGAGTCTTAGCTAGGGGCTCTCCCGATCCCCTGCGGAGCCGCAGCAGCCCCATCCCTGGTTGTAGATCACGTTTCTCCTGTGCCGTTCTAACTTCGAACAGTCGCTTCACCAAACGGTTCGAAGTCAAAGACTGCCTGTAGGCGATTTGGCGGGACAAAATTCACGTATGGCATTTGCCCAATTGCAAAGTTCACGCACGGAGACAGAGTGGGCAGGGGGAAGGTTTTAATGCTTCTCTCAGAATACCAGGGTCGTAGGCAGGGATGGGATTCTACCAGTTCGGACCAGTTCTATAGAACCTGGTTGTTACCATTCTGCGCAGTTTGGAGAAACGGCAAATCACACCACTGGTTGGCCCTGCCCTTCCTCGCCCATCCCTCCCTTCCCCGCCCAGTCACTCCTTATCTCGCATTCGCGCCATCCAACTTGCCTGCGTTGTGCAAGCAAATCTTATGTGACAGACACAGGCAGCAGATTGCAGAAAGCAGATCTGTGAGTGAATCTGTGATTCTGCAAGCAACTCAATCTGACTGACTGCTTTGGCAGATTTTGGGTAAAAGTTGTTCTTTTTTTTTAAATTAAAAAAAAAACAATATTTACATACATATTTACAATGTTTACGTACAAGCCATGCCCAGTCAAGCAAGCCATGCCCACCCAGTCACATGACCACCAAGCCTCACTCCCAAATTAGGCCACACCCACAGAACCAGTTGTTAAGAAATTTGAATCCCACCCCTGGTCATAGGTCTTCTGGAGAAACTAATCCGAAGGGAGTCTACAACAGACGAAAGGAACTATAGTTGTTTGGCTTTGGCTTTTAAAGCTATTCTTTTAAATGAAAACAAAAAAAGTATTTTCAAACTGTGGTCCTTTGGGGATAATGGAGGAAGAACAATTTTCTGAGCCAGCATCTGGTTTGGCGTTTGGGGGGAATTGTAGATTTCAACACTTCTGGCTGGCATCTACTTCCAAAGATTCAAGTTAGAGTAAACTGTCTCCCAGCAAGAGAGGTGGACTATTTTTGGCAACTCTAGCCTGGACATCTTCCTTCATGCACTCAGCTATAAAAGCCAATGCAGGCTTGGTCACACTGCCCTGCAGTTTGAATGGTGGCTTCCTCCAGAAACCATTAGTTGTGGAGAGCTTTATGATCCTTGAGTTGCTACAGCTTGGAAGGTTCTGTGCATCCATTTTAATGTAAAACTGTAGGACAGGAGTGCCAGTTGTGGGGATTGTGATGCCTCCCCACTGTGAGTTGGCCCAGGGCTTGGTCCAGCTTCTGAAACTGTAGCCTCTTCCAGCTTGGTCTTGGCTGGAAAGCCTTTTTTCTGGTTTTCTCCTAGTCTCTCACTGTGTTCTTAACTATCCCCCAAAAAACCTGGACATTTTGTGGGTTAAGAAGTACAGTCGGTTATAACTTCAAATGGTCACTAAATGAATGGTTATAAGTCTAGGACTCTTTGGACTAGATAGGATCCGAAACCAGGTTCCAGATTCTAGAACAGGGGTGTCAAACTCAAGGCCTGCGGCCCAGAGCCAGCCTACAGGGTGCTTTTAAATTTGGCATGCGGGGACAGCTTGGAAATACCAAAGCACCAGCCCATGATGCCTCTGACAGCCAAAACAGGCTGCGGGGGAGCCTTGTGTGGTCTCTGCGCAGCCTGTTTTTGGCCAACATGGCCTCCAGCAGCCAAAAACAGGCCCCATGGAAGCCTCACGAGGTCCCAGCCCATTTTTGGCACAATTTTGGCCTCCAGCAGCACTCTGCTGGCCAAAAACAAATGCCGCGGGGCCTCTGAGGGGCCTGTTTCGGCCAGTGGAGTGTTGCAGGAGGCCATGGAGGCCAAAAATGAGGCATGAGGGTCTGTGCACGGCCCCTGTGCCCTGTTTTGGCTAGCAAAATGCTGCAGGAGGCCGTTCAGGCTGAAAACCAGGCAGAGGGAGGCAGCACCCCATTTCGGCCGACAGAGTACTGCAGGAGGTGTCCATCCTGTCTCCCTCTCGTTTCCCCCCCCCCCCCCCAGCCCGTGGAGGAGAATTACAATATTGATCCGGTCCTCAAAAGAACCAGTTCAATTTCTAGTCCTGCCTTAGGCAAGAAAGCCAGCTGGTTGAACCCAACAGGAATATTTTACATTGGCTTTTTTGCTGCAGGATGGCCCACTGCCCGCAATAGAGCACCCAGGATTCTGTCCTCGATCCAGTGCGCTTCAACATTTTCATAAATTATCTCGGTGACAGGTGCTCATCAAATTTGCAGATGACAAAAAGACTGGTGGGATTGCTAAAATCACAGAAGACGGGCTCAAGGCTCAAAAGGATTTTGACAGACTTGAGTTTGGGCCCGATCCAAATCGCTATGTGCATCCGTGGCAAGAAATGTAATTTCAGTACTCAGATAGGAAAACTCAGTGCATGGGGTACAAAATAGGTGGTATGTGATTCAGCAGTTTGTTCATCCTTTTGTTTCGGCTTAGAGCATCTAATTATTATTATTTTCCAGCACTTCCTTAGGTTCTTTTCCAAGACTTTCAGGAGGAGATCTTAACTGCCCGGAAAGCAAAAACAGGGATTTTATTAAGATTTATTGCGCCCGTCTAGTCTTGGATCGGCCTCAATGAATCTGCTGAATTGAAAAGAATTCACAAAAGTTGGGAAAAGTGGAAAGGTATCCGGTGGGACATAGATCTCTCCGCAGCTTTTACGTTCTGGCTCTCTGCTTAGTCAACACAGCTTTTTCTATTTTACTGTGCATTAATATTGCATCGTGTATTTCTGTCGAGATTATACCATACCAGCCCCTAGCTGATGGTAATAACAGAGAAAGAAAGTATATAACCAGAGATATCCTGAGGGCCTTTCTTAAGTTTACCAAGATTCCCCCCCCCCACTTTAGATGGTAGCAAGAAATAGCCATCTGTACATGTCGGTATAATCAAGTATTCTGGTCGTTTATACGTAATAAAGGCCTTGCTAAAAGCTTGGCTCAATTTGAAAAGATCGTTGGACTCATCTTTCATTTTTTTTCTTTTCTTTCTTTCTTTCTTTCTTTCTTCTTTTCTTCTTTCTTTCTTTCTTTCTTTCTTTTCTTTCTTTCTTTCTTTTTTCTTTCTTTCTTCCTTCCTTCCTTCCTTCCTTCCTTCCTTCCTTCCTTCCTTCCTTCCTTCTTTCCTTTCTTCTTGCATCCCGCCTTTTTATTTTTACCAACACCTAGGTGGCATATTACAGATAATCAGAGTTGGAAGGGACTTAATGTCCATCTAGTCCACCCCCCGCCCAAGCTGGAGACCCTACACCATTTCCTGACCAAATGCAGTCCAGTTTCTTCTTTGAAAGTCTTCAATTGATGGCCGCGCCCATAACTTCCTGAGAGTGGCGACATATCACGCACCTTTCTCTTCCTGTTTTTTCCCCCAACAACAACCCCTGTGATGTGGGTTAGGCTGAACAAAGGAGAGCTATTGGCACCCAAATCACCCAACTGCTTTCCGCTAAGGCTGGCTAGAACTCTCATCTCTTGGTGATTGGCTTCAGAGTCCCCAGTTGACTTTCATGGTTATGGTGGGCACTAGAAATCACACTCTCGGTGAGTGGCCCAGAGTCCTCCAGTGGGCTTCCATGGTTTAGGCAGGACTAAAGCTCTCAGTCTCCTGAGGATTGGCTCAGAGTCCCCAGTCGGCTTTATGACTCAAGGCGGTATAGCACTATCAGTTCCTGGTGATTGGCTCATCCAAAAGGTGGATTTTGTGTTCTAAAGTGGAATAGAATTCTCAATCTCCTGTGATTGGCCCAGAATCCCCAGTCGGCTTTCATGACTGAAAGCGGGACAGAACTCTCACAATCATGATGATTGTCTCAGAGTGTCCCCAGTCGGCCTTAATGGTACGGCGGCGGACTAGAACCTCTCGTCCCTGCGTGGATGGCTCAGCCACCAGATGGCTTTGTGGCTAAAGTGCGGACTAGAACTCTCAAGTATCCTGTGATTGGTTCAGAGTCTCCCAGTCGGCTTTCAGACTAAGGC